>JAXIVJ010004669.1:0-80763 GCA_036785665.1 Chirona hameri | reverse complement strand
ACTATATATATTATATATATATATATATATATATATATATATATACTATATATATATATATATATATATATATATATATATATATATATATATATATATATATATATATATCGTTGAATGGGAAAAACGACCTAAACATGTCCTACACGAACTTCCCTAGCTGAAGAGGAACGTTGCCACGAGAGAAGTAGCCAACATAGCTAAGAATAACTCAGAAGAACTTCTCTAGAACTTCCCAATCACGAAATGGAATGAGGGTACAGGGCCGATGATGGAAGGCTACATCAATCAGTGCCAACTGTGACACGAAATAAGTAGTATGAAAGGGAAAAATGAAGTGATGATATATAAACAGCTGCAATGGTAACGAAACTCACACACCACAACACGACCCTTGTAATGGATGTCACCGAAGCACAAAAACAGAAGGCAACAACATGAAAAACAGACCCATTACTGCATGATCGTGTTCGCACCTCCGGCGTCTGTGAAATCCCTCGGCAGTCCCGGCGCACATGGAGCCTATCCTTCACCAGCTGCCTCATCAATGGGCTCATTTTTTATCCTAATAAGAAGTTTTCCCAGACGCCCAGTTCATCTCCGCTGCTCCTGCCGGACGGGGTCAGGCGGGCGCTAACAAATGTGACGCGTCGCAGGGGAGGCGGCGCCGGCGCGGACGGCGGGCGTCTCGGGGCCTCCAGCGACACCGGAGGAGCGGGGGGAGGAGTCGACACAAGCTGCACTGTCACCACCGGCAGGCGACTCACCACCGGCAGCCGGCTGGTGATGTTTGCTCGTCATTTGTTATTGCCGCCGAGCGCTCAGTCGTCACCACCGCGCACCCCTCGGGGACCGGTGGTGAGTTAGTGTCGCCACCGGCGCAGCTTTTCATCGCAGTCCGGGGCCCAAACAGACACCGCCGCCCTGATGCCGCGGTAGTTCGCCGGAGCGGAGGACAGGCGGCGGCACCCTGGGAAGGACGACATCTGCGGAGGACACTTATCAAAATGACGCCCGAGATCCGGCGCCCGTCTGAGGGTGTGTTCGGGACGCCCGATAGTGGTCCCCAGGGTAAATAACACCGGCCAAGAACGCACTCTCAGAGAGGATGCGTGACGGTGTTTTTGTGGGAGAAGCGCAGAGGTGTCGAATTAGTGGCGCCTGGAGGGGTGCAAGCTGCGAACGTCACAAGCGATTGAGCTGCCAAAGGGAGCGTTGAGGTTCACCAAAAACTAGCGGTTATAGCCAAGTGTGAAATTACATAAACAAGCACCGGTATGTGGCGTTATACAATGGTACGAATGCCTTGTTTCCAAAGTACCCACTGGCGGATCTAGGGAGGGGGCAAAACGCCCCCCCCCCCCAACCGCCTGAAATCGGCTCAAAATTGACACATTTGCTGATATAGAAGAAAATCTAAGCAACTTTTACTAAGACAGGTTGTTTAAGTCAGCTATCAATGCATAAGCAAGTGAAATCCGATGAGTTTTCAGAATTGTATGAGACTTTTTGGGATTTGTCCCCCCCAACAAAAAAAAAACACCCGTCTCCCCCCCCCCCCCCCCCAACCACCGTTCTGGATCCGCCAATGAAAGTACCCGTTGTTCAGCGTGAACAGATGCACTGAGTTCATTGTAAAAGTTCAGAGAAAGTGTGAGAAGTGTTCAGAGTTCGGTGTTAATGGACAATTTAAGAGCAATAATAAGCCATAAGAGCCATACATAAGCGTCGGTACCGTTCCACCATGTTTTGTCCGGAATAAAGAAGGGAATTTATGTTTGTTTGTTTTTTGTCATCGACTGATTGATGGGACTCTCGTTTGGACGTGGGCTAAAAAGGAGGGGGTGGGACGGTATTTTTATGTCTCGCGCAAGATTGTAGAAATGTATCGTTCGCTAATCCTCTGCGATCTACGCTTAGTAGTCAGTTTGAAAAGAGTAATCGGTCGAGATAGTTGTGCGTTATCAGCCGAGCATTCTCATTCACGATTCTAGCTTGATTAATTCAATTTATACGCATTTACAATTTTGACGACTTTTGGGTCATTGGCATGACCTCAGAGGTCACCTAATGACCCAATATTTTAACATCGGGTTCAGCGGCTGCCTCTCGTCACAAGCAACACGCTCGTCTTTGAATCGAAGCTCTACCTCAATTAGGGGCGAAATGCTAGGGGGAGGGGTCGTGCCACCCCCCCCCCCCCCCCCTTACCCGAACACGTAGTGATTTGTAATACCCGGGCGAGGGTTATCATTGTGTTTTTGTCATCGAGACGCATTGAATGGTATATCAGATGACCTAATTGGGTCATATCCAAAACAATGACCTTACCTGAAGTCAAGTTAAAGTCAGGTCAGTTTTTTAGGTCAAGTTTCACATCAATCGACGCGTCTCGGCGAGCCAAACACAATGATGAAAATAGCATTGCTCTACCTTGATTTGGTAAAGAGTTGTTGAAAAAGCGTGAACTCGGAGTCACCTGAGTTGACATTGTAGAGGTCAAAGAACCAAATGTGACATGGGTCTTTGTATTTGGCATAAGAACGGTGGATCTGGTGAAAACTGGTCAAATTTAGCCATTTCCTATGGATTTATACGCGTTTTCAATTTTCCCTGTGTATTTATAGACTTACCTATATATTGAGGAGGTGTGACGAAATTAGGCATTGTATGCAGGTACTTATGGTACTTGTGCAGGTACGTATGACCTAATGAAATCCTGAGAGTTTCAAATCTCTCCATCTAACACTGTAGCTTTGGCGCGAACACAAACTTTCAAAAACTTCCTTGGAGGTGGGGTCACTTGACGTGACCTTTTGACCTGACCTGAGATGACCTGAGGTTGAAGAGTGTACACAATGTGGGAAATTGATTCCGAAACAACTATGACAAATATGACGACGTTGTGCGTCACCGTTTTTCCGCGATTCACGAAAACATTAGGGGGCGGATATTCGCTCAGTGCACGTGTTAAAGGGTTAACGGGTGAACCGCTGAACGGGTCGACCATCCTCTAGTTACAGCGATACAAATGTGGCACCACGACAATTATTTGATCCCCAAATAACTCAAACTGGGCTTTCATCAAATCTAGAAAGAGCATCACATCTTTCATTCCGGGCATCACATATTTAAGTAGGGACGTCACATCAATTTCATAGGGAGTACGGACATCACATATTGCCAATAAGGACATCACATCTTCCAGAAGATGCATCACATTTCCACTAGGGGCATAACATCTTCCAGCAGATGCATCACATCTTCCACTTGGGCATCACAGCCTCGAACATCACATTTTCAATTAGGGGCATCACATCTCCCACCCGGGGCATCACATCTTCCACTCCGGGCATCACATCTTCTACAAGGGCCATCACATATTCTACAAGGGGCATCACATATTCTACAAGAGGCCCCACATCTTCAACTAGAGGCATCGTATCTTCCAAAAGAGGCTCACAGCTCGCAGTACAGGCATCGAATCTTAGCGTAGGGGCGTCGCCGTTTCCAGTAATAAGAACATCACATCTTCCAGTAGAAACTTCACACCTTTCATTCGGGGCATCACATCTTCTACGAGGGGCATCACATCTTCCAAAAGAGGCTCACAGCTCTCAGTACAGGCATCGAATCTTATCGTAGGGGCGTCGCCGTTTCCAGTAATAAGAACATCACATCTTCCAGTAGAAACTTCACACCTTCCATTCGGGGCATCACATCTTCTACGAGGGGCATCACATCTTCAACTAGAGGCATCGCATCTTCCACAAGGGGCTCACAGCTCTCAGTGCAGGCATCACATCTTACCGTAGGGGCATCACCGTTTCCAGTAAGAACGTTACATCTTCCAGTAGGGGCATCATATCTTCCCCTAGATGCATTCCATATTCCACTGGGGACATCACATCTTCAAGTAGAGGCATCACATCTTCCACCAGAGAAATCACATCTTCCATTAGGTGCATCACAGCTTCCAGTAGGGATATCACATTTTCCACTAGGGTGCCACATCTTCCACTAGGAGCATTACATATTCCACTAGGGATATCACAGCTTTCAATAGGAGCATCATATCTTCCTGTAGGGGGATCCAATCTTCCAATAGGCGCATCACAACTTCCAGTAGAGGCATCACATGTTCCACTAGAGACATCACGTTTTCTAGTAGGGGCATCACATTTTCCAACAGGGCCTTAATATAGTCAACTGGGGCATCACATCGTCTACAAGGGGCAACCCATCTTCCACTATGGGCATCCTATCTTCCACAGGGTCATCACAGCTTCCAGTGGGGGCATTACATTTTCCACTAGGGCATCAAATATTCTACTAGAGGCATCACAACTTATACAAGGGGCATCACAACTTCCACTAGGGACATCACAACTTCCACTAGGGTACCACATTTTCGACTAGGGGCATCACATATTCCAGTGGGCATCACATCTTCTAGTATAAGAGGCATCACATCGTCCACTTTGAGCATCACATCTTCCACATAGGGGCACCACAGCTTTCAGTGGGAGCATTACATCTTCCACCAGGACATCACATCTTCTACGAGTGTCACTACATCTTCCACTAGGGGCACCACATCTTCCACCAAGGGCATCACATCTTCCACTAGAGGCATCACAGCTTCCATTGGGGGCATCACTTCTTCCACTAGAGGCATCGCATCTTCCACAAGGGGCATTACATCTTCCATTAGGGGCATCACAGCTTCCAGTAGGGGCATCACATTTTCGACTAGGGCACCACATCTTCCACTAGGGCATCACAGATTTCAATAAGGGAATCGTATCTTCTTGCAGGGACATCACATCTTCCACTAGGGGCATCGCATCTTCCACAAGGGGCACCACACCTTGCACTGAGGATCATCACATCCCCTACTAGGGAATCTCGCCTCTCACGATTGAGTGGGTAGCACGCACTAGTTTGGGGGCATCATGTGCCACAAGGGACTTTAAATTCTATAAGTGGGGCATCACGATCCGGGCATACCTCATTTGCGGTATTTGAAGTATTGTAGCTACGCCCTTGGGTTCAACGATCCGCAGGAATTGAAAAAAAAACACTGCACTTCTCTTTCGTATTTAAAATAATTTACCAGGGTAATGATCTCGGTCGCAAGGAACTGCCAGAATCGTATCAGTAGGTAGTAGTTGAATGCAAGGCAAATCAGCCAACTTGCTGTTTTAAGCCTCTCTGTTCTGAGAAGTTACAAACATTTAGCTGGTTCCGATCAATGTTAATGCAATCAGAATTTTGTCAGCCAGGGCCAAAGAGCACAAAGAGTGTGCATCTGGAAAACTGCAGGGACAAGACAGGCTGCTTTTCCAATTGACAAACATTTGGAACAGCTCAAAGAACTCCACTGCTTCTTGTTCCTTCGGCAGTGAACTATCTGTGGCATATGCTATGCATGCAGCTTTAATCATATTGAAGGGTATATAGTGGTTATTCTTCTGCAGACTCAACTGTCTTAGTTTGCAGTCGATGGCTGTGTATTTTGTCTGCATCATCGATACGCTGTTTTAGCTGCAGGCATAACTAACAAACAAAGAATGCATCCCTGTCATTATGGTAATACCTATCGTAGGAGCGAGCCTACCCGACCACAGGCCGCATTGCGGGCCGTCTCAGTATGTGTTCAGAGCGCTGTCTCAACGGAACTAACCATGCCCCGGCGTTAAACTGGCGCCTGCGATGATGGCCCCGGCGTTCAACTGGCGCCTGCGATGATGGCCTCGGCGTTCAACTGGCGCCTGCGATGATGGCCTCGGCGTTCAACTGGCGCCTGCGATGATGGCCCCGGCGTTCAACTGGCGCCTGCGATATTGGCCCCGGCGATCAACTGGCGCCTGCGATGATGGCCCCAGCGTTCAACTGGCGCCTGCGATGATGGCCCCGGCGTTCAACTGGCGCCTGCGATGATGGCCACGGCGTTCAACTGGCGCCTGCGATGATGGCCCCGGCGTTCAACTGGCGCCTGCGATGATGGCCCCGGCGTTCAACTGGCGCCTGCGATGATGGCCCCGGCGTTCAACTGGCGCCTACGATGATGGTGCCGGCGATCAACTGGCGCCTGCGATGATGGCCCCGGCGTTCAACTGGCGCCTGCGATGATGGCCCCGGCGTTCAACTGGCGCCTGCGATGATGGCCCCGGCGATCAACTGGCGCCTACGATGGTCAGCGGTGCTCAATCTGAGCGACCTGCCAGTATGACCTCTGAGCAAACAGTGTGATCTACTGGTCTTCGCAATGACGACTTTTGACCTTTTGGGAGAGGTAGGACTGTAAAAACATCCCACAAGAAGTTTTTGTATTGATAAAACGGAACCACGCTAAGGTTTCTTCAATGGTGCTTGATCCTCGGTGTCTGGGCCAGCTAATACGCTATAGATGTAGCCAGTGTCTGGGCCAGCTAATACTCTATAGATGTAACCAGTGTCTGGGCCAGCTAATACGCTATAGATGTAACCAGTGTCTGGGCCAGCTAATACGCTATAGATGTAACCAGTGTCTGGGTCAGCTAATACGCTATACATGTAACCAGTGTCTGGGCCAGCTAATACGCTATACATGTAACCAGTGTCTGGGCCAGCTAATACGCTATAGATGTAACCAGTGTCTGGGCCAGCTAATACGCTATAGATGTAACCAGTGTCTGGGCCAGCTAATACGCTATAGATGTAACCAGTGTCTGGGCCAGCTAATACGCTATACATGTAACCAGTGTCTGGGCCAGCTAATACGCTATAGATGTAGCCAGTGTCTAGGCCAGCTAATACGCTATAGATGTAACCAGTGTCTGGGCCAGCTAATACGCTATACATGTAACCAGTGTCTGGGCCAGCTAATACGCTATAGATGTAACCAGTGTCTGGGCCAGCTAATACGCTATAGATGTAACCAGTGTCTGGGCCAGCTAATACGCTATAGATGTAACCAGTGTCTGGGCCAGCTAATACGCTATAGATGTAACCAGTGTCTGGGCCAGCTAATACGCTATAGATGTAACCAGTGTCTGGGCCAGCTAATACGCTATACATGTAACCAGTGTCTGGGCCAGCTAATACGCTATACATGTAACCAGTGTCTGGGCCAGCTAATACGCTATAGATGTAACCAGTGTCTGGGCCAGCTAATACGCTATACATGTAACCAGTGTCTGGGCCAGCTAATACGCTATACATGTAACCAGTGTCTGGGCCAGCTAATACGCTATAGATGTAACCAATTAGCATAGATAGATAGCTATAGATGTAGCCAGTGTCTGGGCCAGCTAATATGCTATAGATGTAACCAGTGTCTGGGCCAGCTAATATGCTATAGATGTAACCAGTGTCTGGGCCAGCTAATACGCTATAGATGTAACCAGTGTCTGGGCCAGATAATACGCTATAGATGTAACCAATTAGCATAGATAGATAGCTATAGATGTAGCCAGTGTCTGGGCCAGCTGATACGCTATAGATGTAACCAGTGTCTGGGCCAGCTAATACGCTATAGATGTAACCAGTGTCTGGGCCAGCTAATACGCTATAGATGTAGCCAGTGTCTGGGCCAGCTAATATGCTATAGATGTAACCAGTGTCTGGGCCAGCTAATACGCTATAGATGTAACCAGTGTCTGGGCCAGCTAATATGCTATAGATGTAACCAGTGTCTGGGCCAGCTAATACGCTATACATGTAGCCAGTGTCTGGGCCAGCTAATACGCTATAGATGTAACCAGTGTCTGGGCCAGCTAATACGCTATAGATGTAACCAGTGTCTGGGCCAGCTAATACGCTATAGATGTAACCAGTGTCTGGGCCAGCTAATACGCTATAGATGTAACCAGTGTCTGGGCCAGCTAATACGCTATAGATGTAACCAGTGTCTGGGCCAGCTAATACGCTATAGATGTAACCAGTGTCTGGGCCAGCTAATACGCTATAGATGTAACCAGTGTCTGGGCCAGCTAATACGCTATAGATGTAGCCAGTGTCTGGGCCAGCTAATACGCTATAGATGTAACCAGTGTCTGGGCCAGCTAATATGCTATAGATGTAGCCAGTGTCTGGGCCAGCTAATATGCTATAGATGTAACCAGTGTCTGGGCCAGCTAATACGCTATAGATGTAACCAGTGTCTGGGCCAGCTAATACGCTATAGATGTAACCAGTGTCTGGGCCAGCTAATACGCTATACATGTAGCCAGTGTCTGGGCCAGCTAATACGCTATAGATGTAACCAGTGTCTGGGCCAGCTAATACGCTATGGATGTAACCAGTGTCTGGGCCAGCTAATACGCTATAGATGTAACCAGTGTCTGGGCCAGCTAATACGCTATAGATGTAACCAGTGTCGGGGCCAGCTAATACGCTATAGATGTAACCAGTGTCTGGGCCAGCTAATACGCTATACATGTAACCAGTGTCTGGGCCAGCTAATACGCTATAGATGTAACCAGTGTCTGGGCCAGCTAATACGCTATAGATGTAACCAGTGTCTGGGCCAGCTAATACGCTATAGATGTAACCAGTGTCTGGGCCAGCTAATACGCTATACATGTAACCAGTGTCTGGGCCAGCTAATACGCTATAGATGTAACCAGTGTCTGGGCCAGCTAATACGCTATAGATGTAACCAGTGTCTGGGCCAGCTAATACGTTATAGATGTAACCAGTGTCTGGGCCAGCTAATACGCTATAGATGTAACCAGTGTCTGGGCCAGCTAATACGCTATAGATGTAACCAGTGTCTGGGCCAGCTAATACGCTATAGATGTAACCAGTGTCTGGGCCAGCTAATACGCTATAGATGTAACCAGAGTCTGGGCCAGCTAATATGCTATAGATGTATCCAGTGTCTGGGCCAGCTAATACGCTATAGATGTAACCAGTGTCTGGGCCAGCTAATACGCTATAGATGTAACCAGTGTCTGGGCCAGCTAATACGCTATAGATGTAACCAGTGTCTGGGCCAGCTAATACGCTATAGATGTAACCAGTGTCTGGGCCAGCTAATACGCTATAGATGTAACCAGTGTCTGGGCCAGCTAATACGCTATAGATGTAACCAGTGTCTGGGCCAGTTAATACGCTATAGATGTAACCAGTGTCTGGGCCAGCTAATACGCTATAGATGTAACCAGTGTCTGGGCCAGCTAATACGCTATAGATGTAACCAGTGTCTGGGCCAGCTAATACGCTATAGATGTAACCAGTGTCTGGGCCAGCTAATACGCTATAGATGTAACCAGTGTCTGGGCCAGCTAATACGCTATAGATGTAACCAGTGTCTGGGCCAGCTAATACGCTATAGATGTAACCAGTGTCTGGGCCAGCTAATACGTTATAGATGTAACCAGTGTCTGGGCCAGCTAATACGCTATACATGTAACCAGTGTCTGGGCCAGCTAATACGCTATAGATGTAGCCAGTGTCTGGGCCAGCTAATACGCTATACATGTAACCAGTGTCTGGGCCAGCTAATACGCTATAGATGTAGCCATTGTCTGGACCAGCTAATACGCTATACATGTAACCAGTGTCTGGGCCAGCTAATATGCTATAGATGTAACCAGTGTCTGGGCCAGCTAATACGCTATAGATGTAACCAATTAGCATAGATAGATAGCTATAGATGTAGCCAGTGTCTGGGCCAGCTAATATGCTATAGATGTAACCAGTGTCTGGGCCAGCTAATACGCTATAGATGTAACCAGTGTCTGGGCCAGCTAATACGCTATAGATGTAACCAGTGTCTGGGCCAGCTAATACGCTATACATGTAACCAGTGTCTGGGCCAGCTAATACGCTATAGATGTAGCCAGTGTCTAGGCCAGCTAATATGCTATAGATGTAACCAATGTCTGGGCCAGCTAATACGCTATAGATGTAACCAGTGTCTGGGCCAGCTAATACGCTATAGATGTAGCCAGTGCCTGGGCCAGCTAATACGCTATAGATGTAACCAGTGTCTGGGCCAGCTAATACGCTATAGATGTAACCAGTGTCTGGGCCAGCTAATACGCTATACATGTAACCAGTGTCTGGGCCAGCTAATACGCTATACATGTAACCAGTGTCTGGGCCAGCTAATACGCTATAGATGTAACCAGTGTCTGGGCCAGCTAATACGCTATACATGTAACCAGTGTCTGGGCCAGCTAATACGCTATACATGTAAACAGTGTCTGGGCCAGCTAATACGCTATAGATGTAACCAGTGTCTGGGCCAGCTAATACGTTATAGATGTAACCAGTGTCTGGGCCAGCTAATACGCTATACATGTAACCAGTGTCTGGGCCAGCTAATACGCTATACATGTAACCAGTGTCTGGGCCAGCTAATACGCTATAGATGTAACCAGTGTCTGGGCCAGCTAATACGCTATAGATGTAACCAGTGTCTGGGCCAGCTAATACGCTATAGATGTAACCAGTGTCTGGGCCAGCTAATACGCTATAGATGTAACCAGTGTCTGGGCCAGCTAATACGCTATACATGTAACCAGTGTCTGGGCCAGCTAATACGCTATAGATGTAACCAGTGTCTGGGCCAGCTAATACGCTATATATGTAACCAGTGTCTGGGCCAGCTAATACGCTATACATGTAACCAGTGTCTGGACCAGCTAATACGCTATAGATGTAGCCAGTGTCTGGGCCAGCTAATATGCTATAGATGTAGCCAGTGTCTGGGCCAGCTAATACGCTATAGATGTAACCAGTGTCTGGGCCAGCTAATACGCTATAGATGTAACCAGTGTCTGGGCCAGCTAATATGCTATAGATGTAGCCAGTGTCTGGGCCAGCTAATACGCTATAGATGTAACCAGTGTCTGGGCCAGCTAATACGCTATAGATGTAACCAGTGTCTGGGCCAGCTAATACGCTATACATGTAACCAGTGTCTGGGCCAGCTAATACGCTATAGATGTAACCAGTGTCTGGGCCAGCTAATACGCTATACATGTAACCAGTGTCTGGGCCAGCTAATACGCTATACATGTAACCAGTGTCTGGGCCAGCTAATACGCTATAGATGTAACCAGTGTCTGGGCCAGCTAATACGCTATAGATGTAACCAGTGTCTGGGCCAGCTAATACGCTATAGATGTAACCAGTGTCTGGGCCAGCTAATACGCTATAGATGTAACCAGTGTCTGGGCCAGCTAATACGCTATACATGTAGCCAGTGTCTGGGCCAGCTAATACGCTATAGATGTAACCAGTGTCTGGGCCAGCTAATACGCTATACATGTAACCAGTGTCTGGGCCAGCTAATACGCTATAGATGTAGCCAGTGTCTAGGCCAGCTAATACGCTATAGATGTAACCAGTGTCTGGGCCAGCTAATACGCTATACATGTAACCAGTGTCTGGGCCAGCTAATACGCTATAGATGTAACCAGTGTCTGGGCCAGCTAATACGCTATAGATGTAACCAGTGTCTGGGCCAGCTAATACGCTATAGATGTAACCAGTGTCTGGGCCAGCTAATATGCTATAGATGTAACCAGTGTCTGGGCCAGCTAATACGCTATAGATGTAACCAGTGTCTGGGCCAGCTAATACGCTATAGATGTAACCAGTGTCTGGGCCAGCTAATATGCTATAGATGTAACCAGTGTCTGGGCCAGCTAATACGCTATAGATGTAACCAGTGTCTGGGCCAGCTAATACGCTATAGATGTAACCAGTGTCTGGGCCAGCTAATACGCTATACATGTAACCAGTGTCTGGGCCAGCTAATACGTTATAGATGTAACCAATTACCATCACTAATTGTCAGAATAATTATTCTTAGCTAGAGTTCAACATTTGTTCAGCCCTTAACAAGAAAAGGACTTACTAGTCACCACTTCCACATAATGTACGCTTACTTGTCCTTATCTTGTCCATTTATTACGGTAAACGCTGGCTAGTAAGATGTGTACTGAAGATAAGTGTTTAACTGCTGGGTGGAGTGCAGGTGATACCTACCGTTAGTCCAGTGCTGTGGTCAGTGCCAACGGTAGCGGTTCTGCTGATCAGGAACTATAATAAATCCTCTCCATTACGCTTTTTATCCCTTTCCCCGACCAAGGACAAAAACACCGTCAAGATGCACTCGTTTCTCCGCCCTCATTGACTTGCCTCTGGAAAGCTTGAACATCTTCAATGCATAACACTTTAATTGCTAATGGATTTCGCTAGTAGATGCATTTTCACATTTCCCTTGATGTCTTTGATTTGACCATAATCTATGGGCCGTGCTGATATACTTTAACGACGGATCAAAGCCACTCAAAGCTTCACATCGGACGTCAAAGTGAAGCCCGACGTATTAATCTGAAAACAGCTCTCCGCATTAGCAACACGGACGGTTGACCTACTGAAAACCAATCAGCCTTCGTCGATGAGCGTTGAATTGGCCTGGAAGGCTGGAGCCCAGCTGTGAGCTACACAGTTCGGCCATAATGCTAATTGATGCCGGGAAATGTGTTCCGGAAACAGCACCGACACGCTGATGAATAGCTCGTGATGAATGACAGCTGGAATTAACTGTCCAGTGATTAATAGCTGCCGATCGAGTCCAATAAGCTGGGGATGCTTTAATATTTTGAGGTGGTACTGACACCGTTGCTAATTCCAAATGGTATCTGAATGTACATTGTATATTGTTTATTTATTATGATGATGCAATCATGGTGCATCGTAATTTGTTTAAAATAAAAATGAGCTGAGCATCAGTGTGACGAATGCAGTGAAAGCAATGCAGGTTTGCAATGCAAACCTTTCTGATCTTACAATATTATCACTGTTTTAGCCCTGCTTGGTCACGATGTTGTGTCTCACGAAACGAACTACAGCAGCATTAGCTCCTTTCCCATCATTTGTGTGTGTTTTACTTCAACAACGATGCATTTATATACCCCTCCCTTTCTGCAGCTCACAGCGCCCAATCCGGTCCTGTATTGAGCCGCTCCTGCGCTCCTTGCTCGCTCCAGACGCCGTTAGAGCTCCGGCCCCGCTGCCCTGCAGTCGTCTGCCGTCTGCAGGCGCGCCTCAGGAGACCCGCTCCTGCGCTCCTTGCTCGCTCCAGACGCCGTTAGAGCTCCGGCCCCGCTGCCCTGCAGTCGTCTGCCGTCTTCAGGAGACCCGCTCCTGCGCTCCTTGCTCGCTCCAGACGCCGTTAGAGCTCCGGCCCCGCTGCCCTGCAGTCGTCTGCCGTCTGCAGGAGACCCGCTCCTGCGCTCCTTGCTCGCTCCAGACGCCGTTAGAGCTCCGGCCCCGCTGCCCTGCAGTCGTCTGCCGTCTGCAGGCGTGCCTCAGGAGACCCGCTCCTGCGATCCTTGCTCGCTCCAGACGCTGTTAGAGCTCCGGCCCCGCTGCCCTGCAGTCGTCTGCCGTCTTCAGGAGACCCGCTCCTGCACTCCCTGTTCTCTCCAGACGCCGTTAGAGCTCCGGCCCCGCTGCCCTGCAGTCGTCTGCCGTCTTCAGGAGACCCGCTCCTGCGCTCCTTGCTCGCCCTAGACGCCGTTAGAGCTCTGGCCCCGCTGCCCTGCAGTCGTCTGCCGTCTGCAGGCGCGCCTCAGGAGATCCGCTCCTGCGCTCCTTGCTCGCTCCAGACGCCGTTAGAGCTCCGGCCCCGCTGCCCTGCAGTCGTCTACCGTATGCAGGCGCGCCTCAGGAGACCCGCTCCTGCGCTCCTTGCTCGCTCTAGACGCCGTTAGAGCTCCGGCCCCGCTGCCCTGCAGTCGTCTGCCGTCGGCAGGCGCGTCTCAGGAGACCCGCTCCTGCGCTCCTTGCTCGCCCCAGACGCCGTTAGAGCTCCGGCCCCGCTGCCCTGCAGTCGTCTGCCGTCTGCATTCGCCTCAGGAGACTCTCCCTGGAGACCATACATCGCCCTGTGTACAGCCGACGTCAGACGTGTATCCTCTCTCTCCGGCGGCCCGCGCTAGCTAACTTTAGCGCGCAAAAATTCCCCTCCGGCGTACCCCAGGGGCTGCGCCTCATCTGCGGAGTGAGGTTGAGAAGAGGGGAGCAGAGCTCATGTTTGCCGCTCCGTCGGTGTGTCGCCGGGGAGCAGGCAGGGAGCAGGCGGGAGTCGACGGGAGGAGGGGGGGAAACGGGATCCACCCAGGGCCTCAAGGGAAGCGACTGGATTTCGGGGGCTGCTTGGTATATGTTGATTTGTCAGGTGGGGGAGGACTAGAAATTGTGGCTCTGCTGCATCTGTGATATTATGCCGTATTAGCTGGCATATTGGTAATTTAAACTACTGACTTATATGATTACATATTATATCTATACTTGTATATACTTATATGTATATAAAACAAATCACAAGTACAGGTGCGTGAGTCCGTATATATATATTCTGTATGAAACTGGCCCCAGATTTGCGACTGTGATTGGCTGTCGGGATTGAGTATAGTGTGAGTTTCCGATCCCGATCTGTGATTGGCTGTCGGGATTGAGTATGGTGTGAGTTTCCGATCCCGATGGATCATACATAAATCAGGGGACTGTCAGCACTTCCATTAGATCGCCCCCCATTGCCTAAGCTGGGAAATTAACTAGGCTTGGAGCTAGGCGGGGGTCGCAGTGACTAGATCGACGCGCTGGACAATTAATTTGGGTGGATTTAGCGCGCATACAGAATTGCTTAGTCACGATACTGGAGGGTCCACAGACACAGCAGAGACAGGAAACGAGGAAGTCCACTACTCAGTGCATTATATCAATTTATTTTTACGATAGCCTCGAAATTCGATTGACGCTGTTAATGATTGTCAATGATGAGTGCATACTTGGCTTGTGAAATCTCAAGACACAATGATCACGGCCGAAGGCGAATTTCCTTTTGCTTAAATTATGTATAATATATTAGCCAATCTCTAAAGTCTTTACTAATGACAACCTGTGCGGATTTATCCTTCTAGACCGCAAGTTAACTTTGCACTGCCTCAAAGGAAAAGAAAATCGAGTACACTGGCCGGAAATGCATTCTTCTTTTCCTCTGTGCCCTCTTTGAGCCTCGGCCAACACCTATCGGTATCTCCTCTCCAACAGCCAGGCCGTCTCGCCTGCCTATGACAAGGTAGGTGATAAGAGGACAATTCCCTGTGTGCCCCACTCAAACACGTCACCCCCGCCATCACCCCGGCTGTCCCGTCACCCCGGACCCCTCCCCCCCTTCCTCCCCACCGCGTGACAATCACCACCCCACCCCGCGCCACAATCAGCCCCGCGCGCACACCTGGTGTTTTTGCGTGCACGCGTGCGCTATCTTCACAGGTGCGCCACAGCTGACGCGAGCGCACCGAAAACACTCCCTCCACGCCCTCAAAACGAACACAGGCGCTTCGAAAACACGATCTGAATGGGCTCGAGGCCGTGAGCGGGTTCGATTGCCTCCAGTAAATGAGCCATCCGAGCCGAGGGCGTGACTCCGCTGACCGTCCCTGTGCAGCACTGACGGCGATGGAGGTTTGTGTTTGGGCGGAGCGCAGTAACAACGCTGTCGAGCGCAGTAACAACGCTGCCGGGGTAGCGAGGACGGCGGAGGCGGCGGCGGGGGTGGGGGCGGGGGCGGCGGCGGTGACGGTGACGGTGGCGGGGCGGCGGCGGCGGCGGTGGCGGCGGCGGCGGCGTCGGAGGCGGCAGAAGAGGTTTTTAGCGGGCCGTCCGAGAGCGCTGAGAAAGGCGAGTGTTTGTGTTGGGTCGTGGGTGTTTGCCGTGCTGACAAGTGCGGATCATCTGGCGTGGCCGACCGAGGCAGGCACACCTCCGGCTCGGGAAACACCGGAGAAAACGTGACCGGGAGGGTCAAGGCCTTGGACACGAATGCTAGCATATAACTCATAGGAGGTGGTAATTTGAATGTATCGAGGAAGTGAGATGTGGTGAGTATGCTGATCGTGCATTTCAAGAGTTTCTGCGTGATATATATGGAAAGATCGTGGAATCTACGTAACAAGGCCCAATAAGTACATCTGGATCTCCACTATATGTATCGTCTGAGATTCCTGTCGCTACTCAGATCTCCATTCTGCGCAGTGCTCATGGCGGCTTGCGACAGCGGCCAAAACTTCTGATCAGCGGTGCCCCCATGGGGCCACGCTGTATGTCAAGGACCCACATATACCGTTAATAATATACAACATTCTGTGCGGCACGCTCCCTCGGGAGATCGTCCCCGACTGTCTGGTGATATGTGACGACGGGAAACGATGGCGGTTTAATAGATGTTACGACCACGTCATTCTGAGACGTCGCTTCCAAGGCAGTGATGTTGATGTCGCCGACGTCATCATGGTGAAGTTGTGATGTCACCGCATGATGGCTCAGAGAAAATGACAGTTTAGGTCCCGTTCGAAGCCATTCCGTAGGGAAATGTGTTTGACAAAGCTGCCTAGAAAACAAACACTTCATGAAGCTCACAAAAGTTTGCCATGAGACACACAAAATAATTACTGTAGCCGAATACAGACAATTTACTTAACCTGTGCCGAAGACGGATGTGACGCGCATTTTGTTTGTGCTGAACACAGCCAGGACTTAATTGCTAAAGAATTCGAATTACGGATTTGGAACTTTGAATACCAAGCTCGGAACTCCTGTCATCCACACATCACATTATCATTGTACCGAAATATTGCCATATATTTTGGGAAACTAACATACGAGTATACGTAAGGCAACGGTTCTGCTCAATTGCATTGCAATTCAGCTACGGAAAGTGTCCGAAATATAAAGATAGTCAAACCCATGGCATGCAATCAGTGGCTGAAACACACGTGTTTGACCTCGCAGGAGTCTCATCATGAATTCCTCCCCGCATTAGCGTTTGCGACGTGCATCTGCACGTTCCCAGCTTCCATGGCACCAATGCGTGCAAAACTGGTGCCAGCTCTAAATTAGCCTTGACACGGCCGGCGTGAGAGCTAAACTGGTGCTGTGTATTCACAGTGCGCCGTCCATCATCCCAGTCGTCATAACACGGGTACCCCCAATGACAGTTGCCCCCAATGACATTTGTGAAATATGAAGCTCGGTCTGCATCTGTCTCTGCTCTCTGGCCGGCAAACACACCCGACACGTCGCCAGCAGCGGGCGGCGGACCAACTGATGTACCGACTTCGCGTGGGTTCGGCACCAGTTGCCACGGATTATACTGCACTAAATAGCACAGCGAATAAACATGTCAAAATGAGGCGTTCATGGGCGTGATTCCAAGAATTAAAAATATTACGTTGATAGCTTTATGGCTAGCGTTAAAAATAAAACATGTTAAAGGGACCAAGGGCATGAACATATATGATCTATAATTCAATGTCGCATTCTTAGGCACTGAACGGCTTAATCCCCCCTTCTAAAGACTGCGTACAATCTGCATGATTGCGATTGAAGAAATCGATTTTGAACAAAAAAGGAGCATATACTACGCTATCCTATACGCTGAAGGACATTCGCCGGCCACGAGCTACGTCAATGTTCAACATGAAGTCGGCCAAAGTATGCGCTGATGACTGCGACTGCAGCTCGGTTTCGAAGCGGTCCCGTTTAGCTGGCGTCAGCTGCGTCTGCTGTGATAGCGTCACTACATCCTACTGTTGCCTCCGGCTCGGTAAACTGACCACCGGATGAGAAATGGCCGTCATGAGTTATGTTTCACGACGCCTCGCACTCTGTTTATTTGACCACTGTCTTAACAGGAGGTCAGTCGGCTTTGTAATCGATTACCTAGACTCGTGTATATACAAAGAACCGAGTCACGATGGGTGGCTGAGGAATTTTTTACAGAACGGTTGTTGATGTTTATTTTCTGGAGGAAACAATTGGCCCTCGACTAACTCATGCTGCTGGTGATGTTTGGAGATTTGTGACAGTCGTGTATTAAACAGCATTCGTATTATTGACACCGCATTGTATTGTAATTGTAATTGTTGCTGAGAGAACAACTTCAATATGTGTGCATTCCCGTGTGGTATTCCCAAAACAGATGTATATGTTATACATTTTGGCATGCAAAATAAAAATGCCTATATCCTAATTAAAGGGAATGTTTCACCTTTGCATTGGTTTTGAACTGAGATAGCCATTATCTTTGGCCGTTATTGAAATGTCGAAAATACTAATGTCATTTTCCCAAAAACTTACCGTTTTTAAGCAATTTAATTTTGCATTTGCAAAATGGGGTCTAGGCTAGTACCGCCTCTGATTGGCTGACAGCCACTTTGTCAGCTAATCCCACTTCGTCAGGCAATCAGTGGCGGTCTATAGCTCAATAATGACGTCATCATCCCAAATTTAAAACCTTAATTTGTATAAAGTTAAATGACTTTTCGAGAGAAAAAATATCACCATCGTTTTCAGCAGCACGTACTTCATATTTTCGACTACAACCAGCGTATATTTGACAACTTTCAGAAAGGTGAAACATTCCCTTTAATCCGCATAAACGAAAATGAATCCAGTTGCCCCCAATGACCGACTGGGCCCTCTCATTTCACTACACGCCACCATTTCATTTGTGACCAGACCGTCGCCCCCTGACCGGTCTGAATCCTGCGATAGTCCGAGGGTAGTGACCCGATCACGTGACTCATTTGCCCTCAGTCTTAGATGAGTCCCCTGGCCGGTCTGAATCCTGCGATAGTCCGGGGGTAGTGACCCGATGACGTGACTCATTTGCCCTCAGTCTTAAATGAGTCCCCGGGGACGGGAGGGGCCGACAAAGGCCGGATAACAGGGCAGCAGAAGTTCTCTATTATCAGCTCCCCACCCTCAGGGGATCCACCGCGCCGCGCTGTCTTTTTTCGACTATAATTGGATGAAGTGAAACATCGTAATTTATTGTCGTTCTCCCCTGCTCCAGGTTTCGTTTTACAATGGTGCAATCAGCTGAACTATTCTGCATCGCAATAGAGTTGTCGCTGCGCTGGCGCCAACTTCAGCTGTAAACGGCCATTGACTTCTGCGTTTACGAGCGGTTAGTCGCACGAGATAGCCAGCCCCATTTGTGCTCATCATGGACGCTGATATCGCCGTTTCACTGCCACAGCTATCCGTTGTATCAGCGTACTGTTATAATGACGATTTGTGTAGTTAATTCCAGTCCTTTGCAAAGCTTTGTGTATGTGGAGCGCTAAAATATATCCACCCTACCATTTGTTCTCTAATCATTAGCATCAAAGTTGCACATGCATACATGTCTTTGCAGTGGCGTCGCCGAGCATTTTTGAGTGGGGGTCGGCTGAAATGACGAAAAAAATGTACCCCCATTTGTTGCGTGTATTTAAGCCTTTGCAGCATTTTTTATGTGAATTTGCATGTTATAGTAGGTACTTGCTATTTAGCGCCGCGAAGCGGCGCGATTTTTTTAACGGGTTTCCCGATAAGACCCCAGAAATATAGGCGGTAGGCCATGTATAGGATAAGAAGATAAAAATGCTATAAATTAAATGCAGCGTTACGAGGAACCGAATACGATGACGATGGCTTCGTTATGATGATGGCCACCGATGTGACACCGCGAAGCGGCTTGAAAATTTTAATTTTAGGTCGTGGAAAACGAAATTTTAATATTGGAACCAGACCGTGAGTGGAGCCAAGCCTCAGGTAACCCATTTTCCTGGTTACACATCTCGGTATGATGCAAAATATTGAAATGAAGGTAGTTTTTCATATACCTCGGAGAGTAAATCACGATGACCGGTAGCAGTCAGCACTCAATAGTACATATGATAATAATAACTGTATACATATGAACCAAACTGTAATAAACAACTAGTAACAGTGCAAATGGTTTGAAATCAGCAAGGGGAAGAATGACTTTTCCGCACATAAATGGTGCCTGTGGATCTGGAGGAGCCTGTGGGGAGATGGTTTGGGGAGATGGTCCTGGCCTGGTCCCCACTATTAGCTGCTCGGTCCAACAAGCTGGGCACCGCTGCACTGGAGCAGCTTCCGGGTGCCGATGTCCCCGTCTTTGCATTCGCGTCGCCTTTCTCGGAACTCGACAGACTAGCTTAACATGTAGCCCGCTTGACAGTTAATATTTTATGAAGGGAGTGGGCCCTGGTGGAATTCATTTTCCCATTTTCCAATTTGTATAAGCAATTGTGAAACTTGTGTCATGCCGCGAAGCGGCGCGAAATTTCTACTTTTTGACTGTGGATAGCTGCACTTTGACTGCTGCAAAGGCAATTTTTACGATAAATTGTTAACTTCCCCCGCAAAAGGTGGTGTGAGGGGGGGAAGGGGCAACCACCCCTCCTTCTGAGCTGGGGGGTCAGGGGGACCGTCCCCCCGACCCTCCCGTCGGCGATGCCCCTGCATGTTACGGATGAAATTTCCTTCGTTTTCCTTTCGGAGCAGCGGATGTCGAAGGGAAAACGAAGGAAATTTCATCTGTAACTGACTGAGCCCATTTCCACGTCGCAGGGGTGTAGGATCCTATTCAGTTGATGGGGCTTCAGCCCCCTTCCCCCCCCCCCCCCCCCCCCCCTCCCCACACACACTTGGCTTCAGCCACCCCAACTTGGACGAGGAAGTGTGTCAAGTCCGGGGAGAAATCTGTATTTTGGTGGATTTTGATGAAACTTTAATCGATTTTCCCAGCTCAGCCCCCCTCCCCACAACTTTTCTGGAGAAGCTACGCCCCTGCCACGTCGTAAATTCCAATCTTGATTTTAGTAGGAATTACATGCAAACTAGAATCAGCTTCCGCCATAGAAAGTGTGTTGGGGGGGGGGGGGGGTCGGCCGCCATAAAAAGTGGGCGGTCAAGCCCCCCCCCCCCCCCCGGTTTTCAAAAGTGGGGGGGGGGGGGGGGTCGCGATTACTCCCTCCCCTAACCCCCTCATCAGCGACGCCCCTGTGTCTTTGGTTCTATTTTTCTGCTTCTGAGCAATGACAAATATAGTTGAAATAGAGTCGACAAGTTGCAAACGTTATTCTTTAATTAATAGATACCTCTAAGCGAAAACAGTACACTGAGTAAAAGGAAATATAAATGCAGTGAATACGGATTCCCAACTGCATCGTTGACGGTTCTTTTTAGGCGAAACTAAACTAGAGGCGTGACACCAAAATCAGCGTCACTCCAAACGCTGAACTCTCCGAGTGCGCTCTGGCGCGGCCCACGACGTGCCATATTTCTCTGCTGAATCGGTCCTGTCGTGGTCCGTCGCTTCTGAGGGGCTGACTGGGTCGGCTCGAGGCCGATCTCGGGTCTCCGGCCGGCCGTCCGACCCCCACTGTCCCACCGCTCCCCAAAGGAAGTGATTTATGGTCACTGAACGGCGTCCATGCCGGTCGCCTATCCGTTACACGGGGAGACGGCGGACAGCAGCGGGACGGGGACACAGCGGATAGTGGGACGGGAGACGGCTGGCAGCAGCGGGAAGGGGACACAGCGGATAGTGGGACGGGGAGACGGCGGACAGCAGCGGGACGGAGATACGGCGGGCAGCAGTGGGACGGGGAGACGGCGGACAGCAGCGGGACGGGGAGATGGCGGGCAGCAGTGGGACGGGGAGACGGCTGGCAGCAGTGGGACGGGAGACGGCTGGCAGCAGCGGGACGGAGACACGGCGGGCAGCAGTGGGACGGGGAGACGGCGGACAGCAGCGGGACGGGGAGATGGCGGGCAGCAGTGGGACGGGGAGACGGCGGACAGCAGCGGGACGGAGACACGGCGGGCAGCAGTGGGACGGGGAGACGGCGGACAGCAGCGGGACGGCTAGACGGCTGGCAGCAGTGGGACGGGGAGACAGCGGCGGCGGACGGTGGATTCTGACTAAATGACCCCGTGACCTCTGGTGACCTGACCTGACCTTGACACGAGCGCAGAGCGCACGAGGTATTTTCTATAAATGTCCTTTTTAATTGCTCAAAATGACGCCTTTTTCTCTTTCCACCAACACAAAATGATGAATTGTCTCATGATGGAATTTATTACGGTTTGTGTGTCGCACGAAGGTTTCAGGTTGCAATATAAGCCACTTGAAGGTTAAATTGGGTGAATTTTGTATGACCCAGGTGCAATTGTTCCTCAGTGAACTATGCAAGGTCAGCTGAGGTCATTTGAGGTCACCAGCACTTTCCTGTCAATAACTATTTATAGAATAAAGATAGAGACGTGCAAATGACACCACTATGTTTGTATCATCGAGTCGCGTCGCCCCATATGCACATGATCTACCTGGGTCACCCAATGACCTTGACCTGAGGTCAAATTTTGAAGTTGCCCTAACCAGGTCACCATTAATATGTTTCGAAGCGCCTTGACGATAAAAGCACGATAGTGTTAAAATTATTGATCTATGTTTAACAGATAAAAGGGTTTCAATGCAAACGAGAAAACCCGTTTTTGGAATGTCTGAGAGTGAGAGTGACTTTCTGAGATTTGGGCCCAAAGGGAAATATTTTCCTTTTTTCATTTTCCCACAAAAATAGAGTTATTACTTGAAATCGACAGACGAGACCAAAATATGTATACAAAATATGTAAAAAATATGTATGTAAATTCATCACATTTTGCATACAAATTTCCTACCGAAAGATATTTCAAGTTAAACTTCATAAGCGTTCCACACTTTTAACGACCGGTACTTGCAAGTACTTTTGGTCCTCATCAAACTGCGGGCTTTTCCCGTATTACTTTTTTACGCAATGGAGTAGAAAATATATTTTGTGTTCTGCTTGTTGTGATTATATGCCCGACGATTCTCTACAATTAACAGCCATTTAATAAAAAGGAAACTAAATTAACAGTAAACTGATGCATATAACGGCGGCCTAGTTGGTGGTTGCGACCCTCAATTTGTGAAAATTTCTTCATTTATTTTCATTATTAGGAGTTTTGTATAGTTGTATCCCCGGCTGTACATAACACTAGGCTTTATTATCATGAAAATAGTATTATTTTCCCCCCAAAAAAAATAGCAAGCAATACAAAAACTGGCAATTAAATCGGAAGCTCATCGATGCACATCGGCGGCAACCTATTGAGTGTCGACGATTTGTTCTGAAGTGCCCATTCAACAACGTTGAACAGATTGATCAAAAGCGCAGAGATGTGTTGCTTTCCAATAGTGGATGGAAAATACCGATCATGAACTCCTTAACTTTAATAAGTATATGTACTTGCTTTTTAATTTGTCCAAACTTCCAACTTTGAATTAGGGAATAATTGTATTTAATTCTTAAATTTAGATCACATCATTTGAATACCATAACGGTAGCCAAAGAAATAGTTGCTAACAAAATCAAAAGGTCATTATTTCCCTTTAAAGGGATATTGCCACCTCCGGAGGATTTCTAACAAGCAACTTAAATGAATGGTGGGGATCAACAATCGTGTATGCTCAAGCTCAAACTTGTTCCTGCAGCACCTAAAGCAGGGTATCGGCAATTTAATTTGTATGTATTTCTGACTCCAAAACGTTGGTCCCAGCTGTGCTCACTACTAGATTCATGATGGCCGCTCTCATCCAGTTTGGCTGTGAAATTGGCGCCCGCCCAAAGCCGAAGCGTCAGAATTCGCCGAGACTTGACTTTGAAAAGTCTATCTGTGTTATAAAGTATTGGTCACAAATCTCCTACGGCCCCAAAGTCGAGCCATAGTCATTCTTGCTGTTGTATTCATGTTTTATTATGAAAGAGGCTATGGTTGTTGAAAATATAATTAACTGTATACACATTTTAATTTTAAAGTGCACTGACAGAATGGTCATGTTAAGTTTGCAATACTCAAAAGCAAATCATAGTCCGCAAATAAGTGATTCTAAATAGTGATGAGGCGACTCCAATTTTACGAATGTGTGTCAACCATGAGTGGTGCAAATGTATTTTTTTATCTAATGGGGTGAGTTTCGGGAACCAAATTTTGCAGGTGAAATCGGACACGCTTAATCTACCGATACACACCAAAAACTCCATATTGGCCTGCGAGGTGGCAATATCCCTTTAAAGGAACTTGTTTTGGTCTCTCTGGATTCGTCAACGCCCTCGTTTTTAGGTGTTTGACTAGCTCGCACGCCTGCAGAAGCCTGGTGCCTGGTGGGTAAAACCTAGCAGCAAAGAAATGTACTAATATTTCTCTTCTTATCCGCCTCGAGGCGCCTTCGTCGTGACAACAAGGATTCATTTGACTGCAGAGCAAAACCTGCGGTAATAAGTGTTATATTTCGCTTCATGTTGTATTATCTTTTATCAGGATTAAGATAAAGCAGTTTAAAGCTGCTTTATTTGAATGAAAAATGATGTTATCTCAACGTACCAAAAAGTTAGGTCATATGAGTTTTATCCCTTTGACCATTGGACGGAGTGTGCTACGAAACGATTTTAAGTACCTTCCTCTTGCTGAACAAAATGTCTGAAAATATATACTTTAACAGTAAAATAAGTACCATATAACAATCTGGATTAGCATCATGTCTTCCTGTCCCCTGCCCTGGCTACTCTGATTCGAGTGCACGGGACTGAAGCTTGTCTTTTTTCTCCCTAGAGGGCAGGCATAGTCACAGTTGTACTCTCCATTCTGGCATTGTCGATCTCCCACCTGGTGTCTATCTTCAACATATGTCACAAGTATAGATGGCGCCTCGCCGCCAGAGGCCTAATCTCTCTGCGTCTCATGGCCACTCCCGGTGGTAGGCTCCCGACAGAGGAGGCGTTTTGACGCAAACGCTTGCGTCTGCGACGAAAAACGCGTGCGCATGCGTACCATGACGCATCAATGGAGATACTGCATCACCATGCGTTTTTCGGGGTGAAATAGTTGCCAGCGCTGCCATCGTTCAATTTGGCCGACGCGTGTGTCTGCGCCCGTTTCGACCGTATACGAGTGCACTGCGTGTAATTTCTCGCTCGTACGTGCGTTTTGCGCCGCATGTGTCTGCGGCGCAAAACGCATCCTGTGTGAATCCGGCTTAACCCTCGCCCTACGGGAGCTTTTTTCACCTTCGCCCTACGGGGGGAGAGGGTCTAAAAAGACCCCCCTGTTAACCCGCGAGTTACTGGGGTATATTTCATAACGCGACTTACTGGGGGGCGGGGGCTATTTTTTGCCCCCCTCCCCCCTCGGGTCTCCGGAACTACTGGACCGAATGTAAAAATGCAAACGTCATTCGATAGCCCTGGGAAATTGATCGAAGGAAACATAATATTATTGCCCTCGGGGTCACCGATGACGTCACAGGTCAGGTAAAGTACAAAATGTTTGACCGTGTCAAAAGGTCTCGATGGATGGAATTGTCGCGCAAAATTGCGATATTAAACGCATAAACTGTCGATAAATCGGTATGATTCGTGTGTCTGACACTTCTAAGTATCTTTCTAAGCTGTTTATGACCTTGGGTCAGGTCAAGGTCATCCGAGGTCACGAGGTCAAACTGCAGATTACGGTCGTTAGTCGTTGTAACACATGTTTATGGGTTTATTTTTCGTCTAGAACGCGTAAAATGACCTTAGAACATTGTTTGTTCCATATAAATAGAAGTAAAAAGCAAAAATGGAAATGCGTTTTTAATGCATAGTAATGCTGTGAGAGGTGGTCGATTTTTGTCATTTAAAGGTCATAACTCAGTTATTTTTGAAGATATCGACTTCAAATTTGGTACACATATTCACCGCACACGTCTCGATCACATATATTCCGGTTTTTAAATAATTCTGATTTTTTCTTGAAAATTTTGTAAAAACAAAAACAAAATGTATTTGGATTTCTCAAAATTTTGACTTTCAAAAAAACTCAAAAATATGAGGCAGCAGTTTGATAGCCCGGTCGATTGTCATTAATTTGATTTAAGACAATTGAGTTGATCTCAAACATCCTACCTTTAACAGCGTTTTCCGCAAACCATTATTTTGCAACAAAAACCGAAGAACATGACATCACTCTGACGTCATTCCCGATTGACCTATCATAACCTCATATTTTTTATTTTGCCAACATGTGTAGAATTGATGTGAGAGAAGGTACTGCAAGTTTGGTGACGATGCCGGTGTTCTTTTAAGAGTTATTGCAAAATAACGGAAGAGGGGCAAAAAATAGCCCCCCTCCAGTAACTCGCGGGTTAACTTCCAAACCAAGCAAGATAGAGCAACGCGGTAAGAACCAACCTGTTGCGGGTTGCCTGTCATGTTTGGAATCTAACGGTATGCAATTGTTAGGTTTCGGGTCAACGAGTGACCTTCCAGGTCAAGTGAATAAACTCGATCAATCGAAACGGAATTGTCGCGCTAGGTAGGATGTTTGAGATCAACTGATGCGCCATGCGTTTCTAAAGCAGCAGGACGTGTTTTCGAGGCTCTACCAATAGGTTGATTTGTTGCGCTAAAAGAAGATATTCGCCGTTAATGTTTTTACCAGACGATAGATAAGATAATGAAGATAGTGTTTTTGATATGTTTCGTGATGCATCTACTCTAAATAAGATGTAATATTTAATTATATTTTCAACATTTTCATCATTTTCAATATTATTACGTGAAGTTTCGCGAAAGCGAGCTCAGATTTTCTCGCTTGAATTTACAAGTCACGAGACAAAAATCACGCGTTTTTCACAAGAACTTCTGCAAGAAGAAATCCTTCGATGCAAGCATCGTACCGGAAAGCACACACAAAATAATGGTTCAAAGCTGATCAAGATCAAGCTCGCTGACGATGACGATGACGCTGTAAGAGGCAAGAGCAATGCCGAAGTACAAATAGCAATTTGTATTAACATTGCGCCACATTCCGAAGCCGGAAATAAACAACCAACGAAGAACGACGAACGAAGCGAAATACCACTTGCATCTCCATCGAGTTTGTATTGTTTCACGTATATACCTTATATTGTTGCACAGTACTTTTTACTCCCACTTTATATCCTTTCCCCTCCATAATGCAGCTCGCTGTGCGCGGCGCCTAAATGGCCGACGCGCCGCACTGCGCCATCCTTTTCCTACATCACCTGATCATCTCATATAACATCTCGACGGGCACAGAATAGCCACTAGTGCATCGTTTTATAACATCATGCAATGTACGAAACAGTGGATGTGTCGGCATGTACAAATACAAAATATAAAAAATCACGTCCAGAACAGCGATTTTGCTCTGTCAGAAAACCTCAAAATTATAAATTGATAAATGTAAACAAAAAGGCATGCTACTAGACCAGTTTTGTCTCAGAAATACAGACAAGGTAATTATTTATTCGTATCTGGTACAAAAAAGTCCAAAAAGTTATGTAAAAAAATGACGTCATGAGTTTCTTACACTTAGGGAGCCATCACTCAGTCAAAAAATATAGATATTGCTTTGAAATTTGGTTGGAGTATTATCCATACTCAGTTCTCTCACAAATATTCCGGTTTTTTAACATCTTTGAAAATTTTGGTTTTGTGGTGATTTTCCACAAAAAAAATCAGTTTTTGTTCATTTTATGGGTCAAAAACCCAAAATTTCGAAAATCCGAGCTTGCCATTTTAAAGAAAATGACATTTAATATATTTTCTGATTTTCGTTTGCAATTTGTTTCAAAACTCTGTTGTTTACGATTTTTCAAACATTTACCGTTTTTTCCACCAACATGACATCAAAACATAATTATCTCCAAAATTTCTCAACCAATTTCAAAGAAATTTTTACAGCATACGTATAATTGTTGTAAATTTAACTACTGCAAATTTAAGCAAGATGCGCCGCATGTGTAAACAGTTATGCAAGAAAAACGTCAGGGGGGGGGGGGGTCGTTTTAGGGCCCCCGTAGGGCGAGGGTTAAGGCAGACAGGCAGTGGTGGATTCAGACAGGCAGTGGTGGCCCATGCCTCCATTGAGCCTCGATAGGGCCTACAGTCGAAACCGAGTGTGTATAGAGGGAATAGGCGTACACAGGGGGGGGGGGCTAACGGGGTAATCCCCCTGAAGGTCTGTACGTGCCCCCTTTGGTCGAAAAAATGAATGATTTTTTGATTTTTTAAGAGAAAATGGTGAAAATATGCCCTTTTAAAAATATAGTGGGCCAAATCCGGTGCTTTTTTTGGTGGGGGTACTTTATGCCCCCCTGAACAAAAGTTGTCCCCTCCTGGAGTAAATTCTGGGTACGCAACTGATAGAGGGTCCATTTTAACGTGAAGATGCTCATTCTGATTCACACAGACCCATTTCAGCCATAAGAGCAGTGATTCTCGAACAAGGGTATATTATCCCACTTGGGGCAATGGAGCCTTTGAACGGGGGTAATGGCTATTGAGCAGCCAAGGGAAAAATATCGCTGATTCGTTTTCTGATGGCACACAATGCACTTGTGCATACATCCATGACAGGCTCTGTTTCACTGTCACCAAATTACCACAAAGAGCATCAAAACAAATAATTTTAAATGATACTCAGCTTTATGTTACGATGTACGTGTTGTTAAACACTGGGAACCACTGCTTTAGCCCGAGAGCAACAGCGCACATGTCTACTTATATTCTTGTCCCTAGGTGGCACTAGTGATAAACGCCTGAAGTTATGCTGTACCGCATGGCTTGACGTCGAGATTGGTGGTCTGCTCAACGACTGAGGGGGTGTGAGTCATTCTAGTCACCAAAAGTGGGTAACCATGCCCTTATCGTCAAAAACCACTGCTTTCGATGGCCCATTCCAGCATTTGTAAGGAGTGCACTGCGTGTAATTTCTTGCGTCCGTTTGAGCTCAACAGTGACTGGCTGGTCGCTGGAAGTTGGACTGTTGAAGTCTGTATAACCCGTTTGTGAGCAGGGCTGTGGGCGAGGACTGAGGGTACTCCTAATCTGATAGGGACCAATATCCAGGAGGCTGTTCGATGCAGTGGCGGCGCCAGGGGTCAAACGTAGGTGAGGCAGTCAGGGGGGGGGGCTGTTTCGTGATTTTGTTTTATTCAGTAGGTTGGCAAATATATGCAGATCACCACGGTTAATAATTCACCGTTACAAACGGACGTATCACGTAAGGCACGCGGCACGTTACACGTAAGGCATTCGATTTGACTCTTCATTCTGCCGGTTGACAAGAATTGTGCGACTGCATGTTAAGAATAGGACTCAGAGTCTACGCATAAAATCATTAGGTATATGTGAAGAACACGGCTAAGAAAAATGCATCGAAATATAATGTCCTATCTGTAATCCAAGTCTGGACGGCCCGCCGATCTCCTTGCAGCAATATGTAACTATTACATAAGTTAATGATATCTGCCATTAAAAGGAGATTTAAAAAAGATATTAAACCATTGGAAAAAAGATCTACATTAAACAATCCCGAAACATTGTAATCACGGGCACGGCGCCTGTCACAAAGGTCCTTTGTTGCTGCTGCGTTGACGCCGCATCTATTTTCTCCGGAACGGAAGCGCTCGGCAAAAACTCAGCGCGTGCTGTTACGCTGAGATATCTGGGCGAAACACACGTTTGGGCTGTGAGGCAGTGTCTCACATCCAAAGTTTTCACAATGCTAAATTTCGATGGCTGGGCTGATTTGCGGCTATCGATGCCAACCAACATCGTGGAATAACATGAAAATGAGACGCGTTTTAACTGTTTGGAAATTATTTTGTCAATTAAATATTTAATTTCTTATAATACTACTAAATGTATCCGCCACTGGTACGATGGTTACTGCAGCTCTGAGCAAGATGCCTTTCATAGATTGCGTCTCATCATTGGGGCGCTTGTTATTGTGGTACATATTGTTCACATATCCAAATGCATGTGCGCGTATGAACTTAATATAGAAAAGCAACTATGAAATCGTCAGGGCGCATATGCCATCTTCATCTATAATTAGTGCGTCATGAGAGGGGATGTTAAGTGGGGTAATGAGCCATTTGGGTAACTAGAGGTCCGCCAGCTATCCTTAATGGGATGCTAAGTGGGGTAATGAGCCATTTGGGTAACTAGAGGTCCGCCAGCTATCCTTAATGGGATGCTAAGTGGGGTAATGAGCCATTTGGGTAACTAGAGGTCCGCCAGCTATCCTTAATGGGATGCTAAGTGGGGTAATGAGCCATTTGGGTAACTATAGGTCCACCAGCTATCCTTAATGGGATGCTAAGTGGGGTAATGAACCATTTGGGTAACTAGAGGCCCACCAGCTATCCTTAATGGGATGCTAAGTGGGGTAATGAGCCATTTGGGTAACTATAGGTCCACCAGCTATCCTTAATGGGATGATAAGTGGGGTAATGAGCCATTTGGGTAACTAGAGGCCCACCAGCTATCCTTAATGGGATGCTAAGTGGGGTAATGAGCCATTTGGGTAACTATAGGTCCACCAGCTATCCTTAACCCGCGAGTTACTGGGGTATATTTCATAACGCGACTTACTGGGGGGTTATTTTTGTCCCCCCCCCCCCCTCCCTCGGATCTCCGGAACTACTGGACCGAATGTAAAAAATTCAAATGGCATTCGATAGCCCCGGGAAATTTATCGAGGGCAAAATAATATTGTTGACCTCGGGGTCACCGATGACGTCAAAGGTCAGGTCAAGTACAAAATGTTTGACCGTGTCAAAAGGTCTCGATTGATGGAATTGTCGCGCACAATTGCCATATTAAACGCATAAGCTGTCGATAAATCGGTATGATTCGTGTGTCTGACACTTCTAAGTACCTTTCTAAGCTGTTTATAACCTTGGGTCAGGTCTAGGTTTGTTTGTTTGTTTGTTTGTTTGTTTGTTTGTTTGTTTGTTTGTTTGTTTGTTTGTTTGTTTGTTTGTTTGTTTGTTTGTTTGTTTGTTTGTTTGTTTGTTTGTTTGTTTGTTTGTTTGTTTGTTTGTTTGTTTGTTTGTTTGTTTGTTTGTTTGTTTGTTTGTTTGTTTGTGAGATTGTATTCATAATACACATAATAATGCAGAAATTACAATCAACAATTGGTGCAAAAGTGCCAAAGCACTAAAGTCATGGCACCGCTTGCAAACTACGTGTGTACTACGTGTAGTATTATTTCGTTCGGCCGCCCACCAAAGCGCCAGGTCTCGTGCGCCCTAGTTAAGTTTTAGGGCACCCCACTCACCGCCGCCGCAGCGCGACCCACGTTAGTGATTAAATCGACCGGAGTGGATAAAAAAACTTTGGAAGCACCCGCTCACGCCGCCACCGCCGCCTCTCCCGCCCGCCCCGAGGCCGGAACCGTAAATAAGCGTGTACCTTGATGGAGAAAGTATAGAGAAATCCATCCGCAATAGTCCCGAAATATTCCGAAAGAGTTGGTGTCTGAGTTCATGGTAATTTGGACAGTCAAGTACGAAATGTTTTGTGATTTCTTGATTGTAACCACATGCTGTGGAATCGTTTAATTTTAATTTTAAAGAGGTGACTGTTCAAGTCTGAGATTCCCAGCCTCAGTTTAGTGTGGAGAATGTTGCCGAGTTTTGAGCCTTCATGATAGTACTTTGGTGGGTGAGGAGGACCTAGCTGCTGGGAGACTGCTCTTTTAAACTGGCTGTGTCGGGTAAGGATGCGTGTCTGTTCGGGTAACGTATTCCACAGACGCGTTGTGGCTGGAATGAAGGACCGTTGTAAAGAGGTTGTACGATTGTGCGGTAGAGTGTGGAATGTGCTGTTTCTGAGTGTTCTCCCTGTGTCTTGCTGGCGTGTGTGTGGAAGTGTGTCCGTTATGTACTGTGGTATTCTTGTGTCGCTTCTGAGCTTAAAGTATAAGTTGAGTTTGTGTAATTTTCGTCTGTCTGCTAAACTAGTCCACCCTAAGTCGCGTCTGAGTCGGTCTATCAATGTGCGGAAGGGAGTTCCTGTGATGAGTCTAGCTATTCTATTTTGCGTTTCTTCGAGTCGGTATACATCGTGCATGGTAATATGCCCGTCGTATACAACGTCGCAGTTTTACAAAGTAGGCGAGATGTATGTTGAGTATATTTGAGTGAGAGTTTGTCTAGAGATGTATTTCGAAATTGGATAAAGTGGACTTACTGCGCTGTTGACTTTTTTGATTGTTTCATTTATATGTATGTGAAATTTTATATCTGATGAAAAGGTTAACCCCGAGGTGTTTCTGTTCTGTGACGACGGGTATGGGCTGGTTGTCAAACGTTAGGCGAGGTGTATGTGTTGTGTCGGTTTTATGTGAAAATGTTTGTTGGATTGTTTTTGTCGCGTTGAATGTGATAGCCCATTGGGTGCCGTACTTCGATATTGCGTTGAGGTCTCCCTGTAGTGATTGTTGTGTGGATTGTGGGTTGTCTTTGACGTGAGGTTTGTGTAGTGAGGTATCATCGGCAAATATAAGTATGTCATTGGTCGTGGTGTCTGCTAGTCCGTTTAAGTACAAAATAGCCAAAAGGGGTCCCAGGACTGATCCCTGCGGGCACCCTGCATTTATAGTTTGTATTGACGACAATGTGCCGTTGACTCTGACTCGTTGATTTCTACCTTCCAGGTATGAACGTAACCAATGTAGTAAAGTTCCAGAAACTCCAAATTCAATTTCGCACTTTTGTAGGCGTCCTTTATACCAAATTTTGTCAAAATATTTCGAAATGTCCAAATAGATAGCTGTGAAGTCTTGTCCCATGTCAAGTGATTGATATAGGTTGTGATTTAGGTGAACTAGTTGCATTTGTGTGTTGTGCCCTGGTCTGTAACCGCTTTGCCTTCCTGTGCAGGAGGTAGTGCAGTATTACGTGTTTGTAGATCCTGTCGAAAATTATTCTTTCAAAAATCTTGGATACGCAGGGTAGGAGACTAATTGGTCTATAGTTATTGACGTCGGAGGCAGACCCTCTGTTTTTTTTTTAAAATAAATATAGGGTGTACTATAGCTTCTTTCCAGTCAGTTGGGTATATTCCCTTGGTCAGAACATATTAAATAGTTTTGTCAGCGGTTCGTAGATGAGAATTGCTGTGAGTTTTAATCATTTTGTCGGTAATTTGTCCGGGCCGCAGGGTTTGTTTGGGTCAAGGGAATTTAGTAGCGCCAAGACCTCGCCTTCTGTTGCTGTCACTTGGTTGAGTGCCGGTGCTGTTGGTGTGTTGATAGTGGGTGGAATACGAGAATCGTCGATGTTTAAATGAGATTGTATAGCAAAGTGTTCGTTAAGAAATGTTGCTTTGTCTTTGTCATCGGTCAGCAGTGTCCCGTCGCGTCCAATGAGTGGGGGTATTGTTTGATTCCGAGAGCGACCAATCATGCTTTTCAGTATGGAGTGGTACTTATGAGGATTGTGTTTGTGTTGCAGGAGGGTATTCACTTTGTCTTTGAAGTGCGTATCTCTGAGGTTTCTGTGCATGTTCGTCACTATGTTTCTCTGAACTTTCCATCGTTGCCAGTCGTTGTCACTTTGTTTTTGCTTTGCCTGTCTAAATAGTATATCTCTTTTCCTAATTTATCTCGTCAACTCCGATGCTACCCATGGTTTGTCGTCTTGTCTGATGCGCACACGTTTTGTCGGTATGGTCAACCTGGCTGCGTCCAGTAGAGTCTTGGTAAATTGTCTTACTGCCTCGTTCACGTCGTTGTTAAGTATCCTATTCCAGTTGGTCCCGATCAAAATATTTGTCAATCTGTCTATATTTGTGTTTTTGAAATCAAGAAATTGTTTAAATCTCGCTTTGTCAGACGTATAATTTTTTAAAGTAAACTTGACGTAGACTGGAAAGTGTCTAGATTTGAAAACGAGGAGAGTATTCCGCTGTCTTGCACCATTTCGATGTTATTGACAAATATTAGGTCACGAAGATTGTGCACGTTTTCGTCGATGCGAGTAGGGGACGTGATAAGCTGTGTCAGGTCGAGAGTGTCCAGGCTGTGTCCTCAAGTCTGTAGTCGAATATTGTCTTGCCACTGTTTCTGTTTGGTGTTTGAGTTACGTAAATGTTACCGGTGTTAAGGTCGCCTGTCAGAAATATTCCCGTCGGATTGTACGCCTGTGCTGATGTTATGCTGTCTGTGAGTCGGTCGAGAAAGTCTTGCTGTCTGTCAGATGAGAGATTAGGAGGAAGATATATCGAGCAAATAATGATTGTACAGTCTTTGTTTTTAATTATCGCCCATATCCATTCTTCACCGGGGAGTTCTAGGTCATGTAGTCTGGTGACGGGCAACGAGGAACGCGCGTATAGAGCCGTACCACCACCTCTCCTGGTTCTGTGTCGTGTGAACGGTGGGTGGAAGTAAGTGATGCTGTAGAGGCTGGGATGAATTATGTCGTCTAGCTTTGTCTCAGTTAGGGCAAGGATGTCGATTGAATTTGTGGTAATGAATTGTTCCAGTTCTTGTAATTTGTTTGGAGCTATGATGCTATTGATGTTAATGTGAGAAAGTGTGATGTGGTGCTGTGTTGTGGCAGGGCCTGGATTTCTCTCAATTCCTGCAACTAAAAGCAGAAGCTGAATATTTGTCAGTTCACCCAGTCTCTACCATTGCTTGCTAGTGATGTGGCGGTGACGTGTGTGTGACAGATGACGAGTTTGTGACAGATGACGAGTGTGTGACGGGTGACATGTGTATGAAGGGTGACGTACGTGTTGTGGTCGGAAAGATCTGAGAGGTACGGGGTAAGAGCAGTTCTCACCAGCAGCCAGATCTCCTTGAAATCCCAGAGAGAGCGATGTTTGGTGTAGGTGTGTCAGCTGGAGACGGTCAAGCGCCAGCGGCGGGGGCAGCGGCATCCGAGGTCACGAGGTCAAACTGCAGATTACGGTCATTATGCGTTGTAACACATGTTTATGGGTTTGTTCTTCGTCTAGAACGCGAATAATCACCTTAGAACATTGTTTGTTTCCTATAAATAGAAGAAAAAAAACAAACACGGAAATGCGTTTTTTATGCATAGTAATGCTGTGAGGTGGTCGATTTTTGTCATTTAAAGGCCATAAGTCAGTCATTTTTGAAGATATCGAACTCCAATTTGGTACACATATTCACCGCACACGTCTCAATCACATATATTCCGATTTTTGGATAATTCTGATTTTTCTTGAAAATTTTGTTAAAATGTATTTGGATTTTTCAAAATTTTGAATAAAAAAATCATCAAAATCCGAGATAGCAGTTTGATAACCCGATCTATTGTCAGTAATTTGATTTAAGACAATTGAGTTTATATTAAAGATCATACCTTTGACAGCGTTTTCCGCAAACCATTATTTTGCAACAAAAACCGAAGAACATGACGTCACTCTGACGTCATTCCCGGTTGACCGATCATAACCTCATATTTTTTCTTTGGCCAACATGTGTATAATTGATGTGAAAGAAGGTACTGCAAGTTCGGTGACGATACCGATGTTCGTTTATGAGTTCCTGCAAAATAACGGGAGGGGGGGCAAAAATTAGCCCCCCCCCCCCCCCCCCCCCCCCAGTTAGTCGCGGGTTAATGGGCGGCGATCCAAAATTGGATACAGCGTGCGCACATCATGATTGACCTCGATCCACTCTTAAGTGGGGGACAAGCATAGATAGGTTATAGCCATGCAGGTGCTTACTGTCCTTATATGTAAAGCACAATTTGTCAAAGTACATAAATGTTATGTTAACCACGGTATATGGCAAGCCCAGCCTAAATGCCCAGCGGAAGCCTAAATGCCCAGCTGAACATCAAATTACTTTAAATTACTCTGGCATACTGCTGCGATCGCTAGTCATAATCCATTGCGCTAAAACTTAAATGCATGTTCCCTTTGTCTTTTTCTTAAGACGGGCACAGTTCTTGTTTTGTTCTATTGTGCTATTGTAATTATTAATGATTTTTACACTTTAGATGACATCACAAATGCTAAAACATCTTGAAGTTGTTTTATTTTTAAAGGGTGAGCGTTTCTTCAGTACAGACCGCAAACATACTGTCCGAAATTTCTTAAAATCAAATTGCGATAAGATACCCAATACCTCACCTTTATCACAAGCGCTTTTGCCGACCTCTCATCAGTAATAGCCTAAGAAAACACTCACACTGAATGCACCATCCTGCCAAGGGCGGATCCAGCCGGCCGTTTTTTTTTTTTTGGGGGGGGGGCAAACAGTTTTTTTAGCGGACCTTACCTACCCCCAATTTCGAATTTCTTGCCGGATTTGGGCCACTTTATTTTGCAAGCACACGATATCTAATGATTTTTTTATTAAAAAAATGTTAGGTTTTCGATCTTTTGGGATATCGAAAAGGAAAGATGTCAGCTTGCAGTTTGTATTGTTCCGACATTGCCTTACACTGGGCAAAACTATGTCAATTGTCAGCTGTACCCAGGGGCGTCGCCGGTAATTTTTGAGGGGGGCGGGGTCGGCTGAAATGACGAACAAAAATGTAACCCAATTTGTTATGCGTGTATTTAAGCCTTTGCAGCATTTTTAATGTGGATTTGCATGTTATAGTTAGGTAGGTACTTGTTAGTTAGCGCCGCGAAGCGGCGCGAAACTTTTACGGGTTTGCCTGATAAAACCCAGAAATATAGGCGGTGGGCCTTGTAGAGGATAAGAAGCTAAAAAACTTATTCATTCAATTCAGCGTTGCAATGAACCGAAGACGATGACTATGGCTTCGTGATGGCGATGACTACCGATGTGACGCCGCGAAGCGGCGTACAAAAAAAAAATGGGTTCTGGAAAAACAAAATTGGAACCAGACCGTGAGTGGAGCCAAGACCTCTTTTCCTGGTTGCACATCTCGGTATGATGCAAAATATTGAAATGAATGTAGTTTTTCATATACATTCGCATCGGATAGAAAATCAAGATGACCGGTGGTAGTCTACGCTCAATAGTACATATGATAATAATAACTGTATTACATATGTAGGGTAAGATTGGGCAACACGCCCCATCGGGGTAAAACGCCTCACCAAGATATCTCGGAATTTAAAAGGTCCCGGGTACAAATATTCTGCTCCACAAAACAAATAACATATGGTAGTGAACTCCCAGAAGGCGACATAATTTCTGCGGCGCTTTCCAGAGATATAAGTAAAAGTCTGTTTTTTTAGCGTTTTCTGTTATTTCAGTACTGAAATGGACCAGGAGCATTCTTTCTCTCAACACTTTTCTTCCAGATAATTCAAGCCAACTGAAAGGTCAGAATCTGATGTAGGAAAAGTTATATTGCTCATGTATGGGTTCATGTACGTTTTTGGGCTTGGCTCGTTTTTCATCGAAAGCACGCAATGGGGTAAAACGCCCCTTTCGTCTTGGGGCAAGACTTGCTTAACCGTTGATGACCTATTGTGCCTAAACTGTTCAACTGATCTAAATAATGGACATATGCCCAGCGAATGCATATTTAAAGAGCCTTTTATTGTTTTTTTCCGTTTGTTCCCAGCTATCATAGTTCCCGAGATATTTGGGGAAATCTGAGATAGATTCCAGGAGTTACCATGGTGACCTTTGACTACCTCTGTTGACCTAAGTATTGACCTGAGCCAAAAAATGAGGAAATAGTTTCCACATTAATTCCGGCGAGCTATCGAACGGTATTTTTGGTTTTCGCCTACTCTCCATAGGAGTCAAGTTCGAGGGGATGGGACGTTTTTCCCCATCGACAGGGGGCGTCTTGCCCAGGGGGTGGGGCAATACGCCCCTTTTGCAGGCTCCTCGAAAATCTTCGCCTACAAATTTGTTAACTGAAGAAGGTATAATTAGGCGATGCAGAATACAAGCCAAATCTCTAAACTATGTGGAAATGCTATCACTCGCCGCCTCCGTCAAATAGGAAACGAGATTTTCAGCAAAATGCATCTAATGGGGCGTCTTGCCCCATGCTACCCTAACGAACTGTGACAAACAACTGGTAACAGTGCAATGATTTGAAAGCAGCAAGAGGCAGAACGACATTTCCTCGCATAAATGGTCCCTGTGGATCTGGAGGAGCCTGGGGGAGATGGCTTGGGGAGATAGTCCTGGCCTGGTTCCCACTATTAGCTCTTCGGGCCAGCAAGTTGGGCACCGCTGGAGCTGCTTCCGGGTGCCGATGTCCGCGTCTTTGTGTTCGCGTCGCCTTTTTCGGAACTCGGCAGACTAGCTAAACATGTAGCCCGCTTTAAAGTTAATATTGCATGAAGAGAATTTGCCCTGGGGCCAGCAATTACCACCAAGGAGAGCCTCTGCAAGACACTTAATGGAATTAATTTTCTCATTTTCCAAATTTGTATATGCATTTGCGAAACTTGTGTCATGCCGTGAAGCGGCGCGAAATTTTACAGTTTTTTACTGTGGTTAGCTGGATTTTGGGATGCCCAGTACCGTTCTAAAAACGCAAATATAGCATGTATTAGCCTTCACGTCTTGGGGGGGAGGGGGGCAAGACATAGTTTGACCCCCCCTTGAAGTCATGGGGGGGGGGGGGCATGGTCCTGTTCGCCGCCCCCTGGATCCTCCCTTGATCCCTGCATTGAATCATTCCAGTTTGACGCTAGCAACGGCATCGATCAAATAGTTTGGAATCTCCGAGCAGATGAGTCATTAGTTTTACTCATCCTGTCGTCATATAAGCCAAAGTATGGCTGCTACCATTCACGCCAAGCCGTTTATAAATGGGTATGATAACTACACTCCAGCGGCATTCTGCACGTCAGCCAGCTCCCCGGGGGCGGCTTGTTGGCCGTCACATACTCGGCTGTCGAAAGCCACTTGGCCTGAAGTAACGTGGGGGTGGGGGGGTAAGGGGGATCGAAGACGGGACGTCGAAAGAATAGTAAGGAATATGTTGCGCTCCACTGTCACTAAAACTAGAACGCGCACGTTAGCGAAATGCTTGTATTCACCTCCGTGGCAAGCATCACACAGGGTTACAAAACGACGCACAAGCAACCAAACACAGTGGCTGGCGGTCTCGAACAAATCGAAGAATGTCAATAAATACGTGCACATAATCCCGCTTTGACCAACCGCGGCGACTCCGCACCCGCTACACACCATAGACGGGCGGAGTCGCCACCCGCTCCGTCCCAAAATCCTGACGATACTGCACCGCCGAGCACCATCAGGAGGCGACCATACTGCACCGCCGAGCACCGTCAGGAGCCGACGATACTGCACCGCCGAGCACCGTCAGGCGCCGATGATACTGCACCGCCGAGCACCGTCTGGAGCCGACGATACTGCACCGCCGAGCACCGTCAGGAGCAGACGATACTGTACCGCCGAGCACCATCAGGAGGCGACGATACTGCACCGCCGAGCACCGTCAGGAGCCGACGATACTGCACCGCCGAGCACCATCAGGAGGCGACGATACTGCACCGTCGAGCACCATCAGGAGCCGACGATACTGCACCGCCGAGCACCATCAGGAGGCGACGATACTGCACCGCCGAGCACCATCAGGAGGCGACGATACTGCACCGCCGAGCACCGTCAGGAGCCGACGATACTGCACCGCCGAGCACCGTCAGGAGCCGACGATACTGCACCGCCGAGCACGAACGAAGCCGGCCGACGCAAAACTCGCCGAGCAGCGATGAGATACGTCTGAACAAAGTCAGACGCGCACATCAGGCTCCCTCCCCTCACAGAACCCGAGAGAATAAATTAGGCAGACGAGCACTGTAAAACGACCCGAACAAAATGCTTGACGTAACAAACGTGCGAGACTGTCATGCACGGCATGGACTAGCGTAAACAAGCTCGAAAAGAAAACGCGGTGATAATGAGATACAGATGCCAACAGTGGTGATGTGGGAATTGGGATGGTGGGAACGACTGCGCGGGCGAGGACTTCAAACCTCCAAACGCAGCGGGAGTGGGCAGTCCCGGACTTTGTGCCAGCCCACTACGTGATGTGCGTTAGATTATGTACACAAAAATGACATGCACTTGTAGATTCGTTGGACGGGATCGTGTACAATTTTTGTGCGGCGTATGACAGTCTCAAAGGTCATACAGAATGCTTATGACTGAGATAGAGAAGCTCAATGGCGGCTAATGCCATTAAGTTACTATACAGACGCACAGGTGAATGCCGCAAACACGGGAGTTAAGAGCACTTACAAGGACGCCGGAAACACGGTGCTTAAGAGCACTTACAAGGAATCAGTCGCTGGTCTTTGCACGATGCCAAGGAGATTTGAAGGGCATGTTTGCCCATGGCTCACATGCCAGTGGTGACATATCATCAAGAACTTAACTAGAACTTGAATAAGCCAGGCGCATTAACGCATGCCAATCGTAATCGAAGAAGCGTCTTAAACTGGACTGTTGTTGACTAGGTCACAATAAAATATGTCGTACGCGCTGTACGTGACTAGTTAAATGGAAACAATCAAGATTTCCAATTCATTTCACTCTGGCTTTTGATGCTATCAGCGTTTTCAGACATACATATAGTTCCCCGAAACACTATGGAAATAAAACTGTAGATGCGAGTCTGCTGTAGATAGGTCCGATTAGCCGCCAGCATTACCCAGCATGAAAGCCAGACGGACACCTGCGGCTTCTTCACAATCTGACCGCAGGGATGTTCAAGTGGATTTGGGTTTAACTGCGCCGCGACTGCAGCCGCAGTTATGTGACGAACAGTCAAGTGCCAGTCATGACTGATATGTGCAGGTGAAATGCTGCTGTAGTGCCACGTCTAAATACAATCAGGACAACTACCGCCCTTTGTAAACTACCGCCTACCGGTGCAACAGAAATCTACACTACCTTTCCCTGTCAAAAGCAGGAGCTTAAATATCATATGCAACGCTTAACGTTCAGCGCGCACAAGCTATCGCCAGCGGCCATATAAAATAGGTTTTCCGTGAGCCACCCATCTCTGCTGGACGGCACAGTTACCGGCGTCACTTTCGAAAATACAGCCGACAAATTCACCCTATTTACACAGCAATCACGGTTTGTACTTGCACATTACACTTCATATTAGTTATGGACGGAATCGATAGGGCCTTAGTCCTCCTCGCTGGGCGGATGGATTATATACACTCAACAGCACTCACAAACCTTATGTCAGCAACACACCGAGCCAAACCACAAACTCATAAAACGCATAACACTCAACGCACACAACTCACAACCAAGTCACTGGCGGCCCAATGTCCCTTCTTTCACCCTTTAACTGCGCTGTGTCCCACACCATCCAGCACATCGAACAAGCGGCTGGACCCCACGCCGTCAGTCACACGTCATCACCGCGTCATATGACGTCATGATGTGACGTCACCTCGCATGATTATTCTGCGCTTGCCATCTCCGGAGCCGCCGGTGCCGCCGGTGCCGCCGGAGCCGCTATTTACAACTTCATGACGAGCTGCGACAGGATGTTGGAGTAGTTGTGTTCGACGCTCAGGGAGGGCAGACAGATGGACTCGCGGTCACCACCACCCGGGATCTGCACCAACGACAGGATCTGTCGGAAAACAACGCGGGGCGTCATACTCTGGCCACACCAACACCAGGGGCATGCGATTTACATACAAGACATACAGTTTCTGAACAAGGTTGCCTCCGGTGAAGCTTATGCGAGGAGTACTAACAGAACATAGTCAGATGAGATGACGCACTTTACATGTCCGGCAACGGAAGGCAACCTAACTACTTATCATAGTTAAAACAAATTATAGCCGCCCTTCCGTCCCTATCGCGCTTAGCGTATCTCATGATGTATGTTATGGTGATCACGGGCCTCGTGTCGTCGAAGCCTGCCTTGCAGCATAGTACAATGACACTCTGCCTCGACCTTTACCTCGCCCACTCGCGTGCCGCTTCCATCGTGCGAACACGTTCCAACGACGTCCGCTATTCCACACACACCTCTATTCCACACACAGGCTTGTAAATAAATCGATTCATCAGCGATTCCCGTGAAACCTCAATGATTCGATTCTTATTCAAATTATCATTCAGCGTAAAGTGAATAGATTCACCAGTGATTCACGGCTCAGCGCAATGATTCAACTCTGATTCTGATTCATGGTCCACGTGCAACTATAGACAGATGGTGCACTCGTAATGTGTGCAATGTTATGCTCTGCAGTCTTCTTCCAGGTAATTATGATATCGGTAAATAAGCAGGTAATAGGTATGATAGCCTAAATCAGGCATCATGAATGCTCTGTTGGCAAGGTTCCATCGCATGAACTACCAACAGTGCCTGCCTAGTACCTACTTCGTACAATATGAAACTCAGCGCCAATGATTCAACTCATGATTCACATTGATGTTTGCGTAAAATGAATCGATTGACCTGTGATTCTTCGTCAAATGATGTGATTCTGGAATCGTTAGTCGATCAGTCGACCGTGAAACGTTTACAAGTCTGTGACCACATATTTGTCATACATATGCATATGGTTGTCGATTGCAAGTCACGACATATCTGTCTTGACCACCTCCGTCTCTTCCCAGTCCGCCCCTGCACCTTCCGCTAGTGGCCATCGCCGCTGGACATTATAATGCTGGTTGTCGCGGATCGGTGTAGGTGTGGGCTGTGGGGATGGGGACCGGGGGCGAGGCCTTGGTGGCCGCCAAACTGAAACGTAGGCGTATTGACTGTTGTGTATTGGTGGAGCTTCTTGGAAACGGCGGTCGACAATGTTTACCCGCTCTGTTCATCGCGATACGAGCGGCCTTGACAAGCATGCAGGAGCGACAATTTATTGGTGGTGACCATTATTAATTCTGCCCCCCCCCCCCCATTAGCAAACAATGAGTGACGCGAAAATATAGATTAATAACCGTTCGTTCGATCTATAATCAATAGAAATGTTTCATTCTCCGAGGAAATAACACATAGAAAGGATATTTTCTCACAAGTATTCCAGCTAATAATTTGGAGTGTATTTTAACAAATAAGCGATCACAAGCTCATGTTGCTACCCAGCAATGCCACTTCGAAGACATTCAATTCCAAACCATCTTGAATTCGAAGCACAATTCGGAATACATCGGTAAGCTTCAGCAATGCAGAATAACGTTTGTAATGACGACAAAAGTCTGATGTTGATGATGTTGATGTTGTGATGTAATACTGTCTGTACCTAAATGCCCGTTGCCCAAAAAAAATGCATTCGACTATAGATTATAGTTCCACACCACATTAACCCACATATCCGACGATTTAACTATACGAGTCTCGCTTCCTTAACGACCCGTTAACCAGTGAAGGGACCGCCGGCCCGACCTAAAGACTACTCAAGTGCAGCGCAGGTCGGGTTCGTGCTGTCACTGATCGGTCCCAGCCATCCCGGGGGGGGCGAGCGATTTGAAGGCGATGTTCGTCCTGGCTGTGTGCTACTTCTGGCGCCGACGCCGGAAACGGTACTTACGGAACGCAGGTCACCAGAAATGCCTCCCGCAGTACGGGTTCGGTTCATGTACAAAGTGTCCCCGATTGTTCTTTCAAAAGCAGTGGTGTAGAACGAAATGTACCACGATTAAGTTCAAGGGCGTCGCTGACGGGGGGTCGCGACCCCCCCCCCCCCCCCCACATTTTTGAAAACCGGGGGGGGGGGTTGACCCCCCAAACACACACTTTTTATGGCGGCTGACCCCCCCCCCCCCCCAAACACACTTTTTATGGCGGAAGCTGATTCTAGTTTGCATGTAATTCCTATTAAAATCAAGATTGGAATATGCAAAATACGACGTGGCAGGGGCGAAGCTTCTCCAGAAAAGTTGTGTGTGTGTGTGGGGGGGGGGGGGGCTGAGCTGGGGAAATCGCTTAAAGTACAATCAAAATCCACCAAAATACAGATTTCTCCCCGGATTTAACCTACTTCCTCATCCAAGTTGGGGTGGCTGAAGCCAAGTGTGTGTGTGTGGGGGGGGGGGGGGGGGGAGACACCCCTGCGACGTGGAAATGGGCTCAGTCAGTTACGGATGAAATTTCCTTAGTTTTCCCTTCGACACACCGCTGCTCCGAAAGTAAAACGAAGGAAATTCCATCCGTAACATGTAGGGGCGTCGCCGACGGAAGGGTCGGGGGGACGGTCCCCCGACCCCCCACTCTCAGGAGAGGTGGTTGACCCCCTCCCCCCCCCACACACACACACAACTTTTTGTAGGAGAAGTAACAATTTATCGTAAAAATTGCCTTTGCAGCAGTCAAAGTTTAGCTATCCACAGTCAAAAAGTGGAAATTTGGCGCCGCTTCGCGGCATGACACAAGTTTCGCATTGCTTATACAAATTTGGAAAATGGAAAAATGAATTCCACCAGGCCCCACTCCTATAGGCGTAGGAACAGGGGGCAGGGGGGGAGCCAGCCCCCCCAACATTTTGGATTTCAACATTACGCCTATGGGCGTTGCATGGAAAGAATCGACTTCAAAATGCCTCCTGCCCCCCTCACCTTGAGCATAGTTCCTACGCCCCTGCCCACTCCCTTCATAAAATATTAACTTCCAAGCGGGCTACATGTTGAGCTAGTCTGCCGAGTTCTGAAAAAGGCGACGCGAACGCAAAGACGCGGACATCGGCAACCGGAAGCTGCTCAAGCGGTGCCCAGCTTGCTGGACCGAAGAGCTAATAGTGGGGACCAGGCCAGGACCATCTCTCCAAGCCATCCCCCCAGGCTCCTCCAGATCCACAGGGACCATTTATGCGCGGAAAAGTTGTTCTGCCCCCTTGCTGCTTTCAAACCATTTGCACTGTTACTAGTTGTGTGTTACAGTTTGGTTCATATGTATACAGTTATTATTATCATATGCACTATTGAGCGCTGACTGCCGACGGTCATCGTGATTTACTATCCGATGCTAATGTATGTGAAAAACTACCTTCATTTCAATATTTTGCATCATACCGAGATGTATAACCAGGAAAAGGGGTTACCTGAGGCTTGGCTCACGGTCTGGTTCCAATATTACAATTTCGTTTTCCACAACCTAAAATTAACATTTTCACGCCGCTTCGCGGCGTCACATCGGTGACCATCATCATAACGAAGCCATCATCATTGTATTCGGTTCCTCGTAACGCTGAATTGAATTCATAGCATTTTTAGCTTCTTATCCTATACATGGCCCACCGCCTATATTTATTGGTTTTATCAGGAAACCCGTAACAAAATTCGCGCCACTTGACGGCGCTAAATAACAAGTACCTACTATAACATGAAAATCCACATAAAAAAATGCTGCAAAAGCTTAAATACACGCAAAAATGTACAACAGGTACCTACTATAACATGAAAATCCACATAAAAATATGCTGCAAAAGCTTAAAAATACATGCACAAAATGGGGGTACATTTTTTCGGATTTTCAGCCGCCCCCCCCCCCCCACTCAAAAATGCTCGGCGAAGCCACTGATTAAGATGCACTGTGCAAATGTTGCACCATTTTTCGTCAATTGGAAGTCATAGAGGTGTCACGTAAACCTCTTTGAAAACAGGGTTTTATTCCGGTCATTGTGCATGTCGTATCTAGTATCCAATTGTTTCATGACTACGCAAACAATGTACCCCATAGCTTGCGTTCTGCCGGGGGTTCGCGCCAACCACGAACTGCCGGGGTGATTTCCCGTTGTCCCCCCTCCCCGCCCTAAGATCTCGAAAACCACGTAACGTAGCGACAAGCAGAACACGGCGTTAGATAGCTCAAGACAAGCTCTATCGAACGCATATCGGTCTTCTTTAGGTCACTTAAATATTGAGTCCACCAGAGGCAGGCACGTCCCCCTCCCCTCCCCCTCCCCTCCAGGGAGGGGGATTTTCGTCGGGGATTTTCGGCGGGGATTTTCGGCGGGGATTTTCGGCGGGGATTTTCGGCGGGGATTTTCGGCGGCGCCTGCGCGCGCCGAAAAGGGCCGACGAGACCGCGCGGGCCGACGAGTCATACTGCATTTTCCATCCTTGTAACGCACCTTTTCATCCGTTTTGTTTGGCCCTTTCAACGCTTGGGAAGGGGCCCTTTCAACGCTTGGGAAGGGGGCCCTTTCAACGCTCGGGAAGGGGCCCTTTCGAGGTGCCGCCCCTCCCCCCTGGACGAAATCCTGGCTACGTGCCTGACCAGAGGTCACCAAAGGACAAATTTCGGCTATATATGAGTGTCCTTGACACAACAGTATATATATCTCGATAACTAAAAGAGAACACGCACACCGAAAAAACGACACGCAGAAAAACCGTTCGAAAGAAAATTGAATCTGCTGTCGAGATTTCATCGGAATTGACCTAAGGTCAATATTTAGGTCAGCAGAAGCCATTGAATTTAAAACATTCTAAAATCGCCGAATTGATTTTAAGTAATACATTTTGACAGAAGCATGATATAGTAAAACAGTTTTCACCATTGTGTTTGTCTCGTCAAGACGCATCCAACGATATGTTGGGTGACCTAGTTAGGCCATATTCCAAAATTGACCTGACCTGAGGTCAGGTCAAGGTCAGGTCAAGGTCAACTCCTACATCAATTGATTTGCCTCGACAAGCCAAATACAATTGTGAAACCCTCATTGCTCTACCTCGATTTTGTAAGGAGTTATTGAAGAAATACCATACGTGCCCTGGGGGGTCACCTGAGTTGACCTCGTAGAGGCCAAAGAACATTAATGTAACATAGGGCTTTGCATTTGTTACAAGAGTGGTGGATCTGGTGAAAACTGGTCAAATTTAGTCATTTCCTATGAATGTATACGTGTTTTCATTTTCCCCATTGACTTATAATGGGAGGTCACGACATCGACCGGACCTTACCGATATAAAACAAATCGTCACCGATATAAACAAAATCGAGATAAACGAATTGTAGTTACTTATCACCTGATGCCATCCTGTGAGTTTCAAACCGTTTGGTCAATTACTTTGGCTGTGGCACAACCGCAAACCTTTTTGGAGGTGGGGTCACTTGACTTGACCTGGTGACCTGACCTGAGATGATCCGAGGTAAAAAAAAAATACACATCATGTGGGTAATTGATGCCCAAATAGCTGTGCCAAATTTGGGCAGCGCCGCCGCTTTTCCGCTGTTCATCAAAAGCCTCAGGGAGGGGGGCGGATTTCCGCCGCCCCCCCCCCCCCCCCCGGCAGTGTGCGTGATAAAAGCTTCAGTTTGCAGTTAAAGACACTGGAATGTGACGTGTGGTCTATTGCGCCACCCTCCTTTCCCATTGATTTGACATTTGAACGTGACATTTAAACCTGCTCGAATACTAGGAAACTTTGGACTTCTTCAACGAACGATATATATATATATATATATATATATATACAATTAGTTTCGAAATCAGCAAAGGCCAAACAAGTATCCCCTTGTTCCTTGCATTCAGCATGCTTGTTGCAGATGCATAACGCGAAGAGTTCTTACAAGTATGGCTTTCGTAATATTAATGATAAAAAGACTAGCTTTGGCACAAAACGGCCTCGGTAACAAATACGGGCATCATTCCTCACCCCAGCACCGTTTCAGGCTTCAGAGACTCAGTAGCAGTGTAACGACAAACACGACCCAGCCGACAAAAATATCCTCCTGAACACCTGCCTTCTATGAGTCACCCCTTTCCCTCTCTTCATCACCGGCCGCCTGCCGCGAGCCGCACGGGGATCAGATCTCGTCTAATCCACTGTTGTCGTGATCAGCTGCCATCAGGCCTCATGCGACCAGCTCGTCAGCGGCGCACAAGGCCAACGGACCGTTCGACAAGCACCTCCGAGAACCCAGACGGTTCTCGCCTGCCGCTCCTGAGAACACAGGCGATTATAGCCTGCCACCTCCGAGAACACAGGTGGTTCTCGACTCTCGAGTGCCATCTCTGAGAACATGCCTCTGACGTCACTTTGTCACCAGAATCGACAAGGCATTCTCAATACGGTCCCTTGCCGCTGCCCGCTCCTCCGTAGGTGCATGAGGAACAAGCAGTCCATGTCGCGATAAAATAGAGATAACGCGTACCGTACCGTGTTACTTCAGTCTGACCCAAACGCACTTTCATTCAACATTTCATTCAACAACATCACTAATTTGTACACGCTTCTTCATCGGAGCACCACAAACCCGACCGTTTCGTTCAGCAACTAAGCATTAACCCTGCCCCCCCCCCCCTCAAGACGGTGCACGGACCCCATCTCCAGTCCAGGAGGGGCGGCGTGCTCAATACCCCCGGCCGTCGGACGGAGGACCCCGGTCGATGGCCCGACCTCCTCGCAGACTGCGGTCCGCCCTGGAGACCCTCCCACCGCGCTGCACTATTTATACAGGCTCGGTCAATGCCCTGCGGTGGAGGTTCCGCCAATACCGCGGCGCCCGGGTCATGACTCCATGGCCCGTCCCCATCGGACGGACGACCGGACACGACCGCCACGGACGACCGGACGACCGCGGACGACCGGACGACCGCCGTCGACGACCGGACGACCGCCACGGACGACCGGACACGACCGATACGGACGACCGGACGACCGCCGTCGACGACCGGACGACCGGACACGACCGCCACGGACGACCGGACGACCGGACACGACCGCCACGGACGACCGGACGCCACGGACGACCGGACGACCGCCGTCGACGACCATGCATTGTTAACCGGTGACGACGGCTGATCGAATACTGGCCCTGTCATTTGTCCGTAGGAGCGTGAGCTTCCGTGTCGGCTGCTGATCGATGGTCACCGGGTGATGCCAGGTCACGATGGGTAATGTCAGGTGACGATGGGTAATTCAGGCCCGCCCGGTAACGCCCGCCCGGTAACGCCCGGTAATTCAGTCCGGCCGGTAACGCCCGCCCGGTAACGCCCGCCCGGTAACGCCCGGTAATTCAGTCCGGCCGGTAACGCCCGCCCGGTAACGCCCGGTAATTCAGGCCGGTCATGCCGCGGGTAATACAGTACCCATCCACATGCTTTGGCTACACGGTCCATACAGCGACTGTGCGAGTACAGATGCCGGATCTCTTTGGCACCGAATCTCACGTTACTCTGGCTGTCCACTGCATGTATGTAAGCAAGCACATACTCTGTGCGTATGTGGACGCCTATCAAGTGGTGTAGATAATGTTCTCCGCCCAGTTCGACAGCTGCACTGGCGCCCCTATCACCCCGACTACCGGCCGTGGCAATGACTGGCGGCACCACCTGCAGCGAACATTGGCCCCGACCGAGCCCAGCGTCCGACCCTGCACCGTCACCAGCCAGCACCAACCGGCGCCGCTCCACACAACACCTGCCGACACCAGTGGCGGCGGCACCAGCCAGCACCAACCGGCGCCGCTCCACACAACACCTGCCGACACCAGTGGCGGCGGCACCAGCCAGCACCAACCGGCGCCGCTCCACACAACACCTGCCGGCACCAGTGGCGGCGGCACGATCGTCTGGTAGACTGAACCAGTGCACCGGCGCAGTCCAGGGGTGAACCAGCGAACTACGGTGCACCAGCAGACGCCGGGCGCGAGGTCCGACGCCGGGGTCGTGGCGTGACCGGGGGCGGTGCACCAGCAGACGCCGGGCGCGAGGTCCGACGCCGGGGTCGTGGCGTGACCGGGGGCGGTGAACTGGTAACAGACGCCGGGCGCGAGGTCCGACGCCGGGGTCGTGGCGTGACCGGGGGCGGTGCACCAGCAGACGCCGGGCGCGAGGTCCGACGCCGGGGTCGTGGCGTGACCGGGGGCGGTGAACTGGTAACAGACGCCGGGCGCGAGGTCCGACGCCGGGGTCGTGGCGTGACCGGGGGCGGTGTACCAGCAGACGCCGGGCGCGAGGTCCGACGCCGGGGTCGTGGCGTGACCGGGGGCGGTGAACTGGTAACAGACGCCGGGCGCGAGGTCCGACGCCGGGGTCGTGGCGTGACCGGGGGCGGTGAACTGGTAACAGACGCCGGGCGCGAGGTCCGACGCCGGGGTCGTGGCGTGAGACCGGGGCCGGTGCATGCGGCCGCAAAACACTAGGCAGTAATGAGTGGGGAAGAACTGTTATCGCTGGTAGCGAGACGACACGATGTTGTCATGCTATCCAGACTCAGAAGCTAGTTATGTGTGCGTGCGTGCGTGCGTGCGTGCGTGCGTGCGCGCGTGTGCGCGTGTGCGCGTGTGCGCGTGTGCGCGTGTGCGCGTGTGCGCGTGTGCGCGTGTGCGCGTGTGCGCGTGTGCGCGTGTGCGCGTGTGCGCGTGTGCGCGTGTGCGCGTGTGCGCGTGTGCGCGTGTGCGCGTGTGCGCGTGTGCGCGTGTGCGCGTGTGCGCGTGTGCGCGTGTGCGCGTGCGCGCGTGCGCGTGCGCGTGCGCGTGCGCGTGTGCGTGTGCGTGTGTGTGTGTGTGTGTGTGTGTGTGTGTGTGTGTGTGTGTGTGTGTGTGTGTGTGTGTGTGTGTGTGTGTGTGTGTGTGTGTGTGTGTGTGTGTGTGTGTGTGTGTGTGTGTGTGTGTGTGTGTGTGTGTGTGTGTGTGTGTGTGTGTGTGTGTGTGTGTGTGTGTGTGTGTGTGTGTGTGTGTGTGTGTGTGTGTGTGTGTGTGTGTGTGTGTGTGTGTGTGTGTGTGTGTGTGTGTGTGTGTGTGTGTGTGTGTGTGTGTGTGTGTGTGTGTGTGTGTGTGTGTGTGTGTGTGTGTGTGTGTGTGTGTGTGTGTGTGTGTGTGTGTGTGTGTGTGTGTGTGTGTGTGTGTGTGTGTGTGTGTGTGTGTGTGTGTGTGTGTGTGTGTGTGTGTGTGTGTGTGTGTGTGTGTGTGTGTGTGTGTGTGTCTGTGTGTAGTATCACTGGACCTTACCGCAATATGCAGCTTTCCCGGCAATTATGGTTCCAAACCAATTATAGGTCTGGGATTGGTTGAAGGAAAACAGTGAGGCTGATTTAGGATTTGATTCAGGCATCGTCTACAAACGTACGATGTTGCCAATTGATGAATATGATCCGTTCAATACGCGTCTTTCGTTCAACGTGGCACCCCATCTTCCGAATTAAAGCAACAACATTCCACGACGTTGAAGGTAATGAAAAAGAATACTAACCAGAGTGTATTGTCTCCTTAGTAGCCTCTGTTGCGGGGTCAGGACTCACGAGACTGGCCTGAATACCCCAGCTGTTCGCCTATGGACCTTCCCCCTGCTGTAGAGTCAAGGCGACTGACCTGGGCACCCCCGCCTGTTGGCCTATGTTGCTCTCCCCTCTGGTGAGGGGTCGGGTGACTGACCTGTGTACCCCGGCTGTTGGCTGGGGTTCCCGGGACGCTGGTCCGGTCCGGCAGCAGGGGCAGTATGGGGTCGGACGCGGCGCTGGACATGTACGGGTCGTCATCCAGCGATACCGGCGGCAGCGTGGACGCCACCTTCTTCGGCCTGGCAGTATAGACAGAGACAGCGTCAACACAGCGCTACAGCAAGACCATGCAGCCAACAACCCACTGCTGTGGTACGGCGAGTGAGGCTTGACAGGTTTGAAACAACTCCGCATGGCAAGACAAGTTTTGGCAGAACGGACACCAGAACAGATACCAGAACCAGAACCAGAACCAGAACCAGAACCAGAACCAGAACAGATATCAGATACCAGATATGCGATACCAGCTAAGAATCTCGTACGACCAGCCAATTTTGCTCTACACGTGCAGTGCATACACCTCTGTTATGTTGTTGCGCTCCCTACCAGAAGCCGTCAATGGCACCAAGTTCTGCCCGCCGCCGACTGACCTGCCGCGTTTGACAACGGCGACCCGTCTCCGCTCGGTGCCCTGGTCGATGACGTCGAACAGCGAGAAGAGCAGCTCGGTGTTACCGACGGTGATACTGCGGGTCCGCTCCTGGCCGGCCCGCTCCGGCGGTGTGATGGGCCGCACGTCTGCAACACGTCGCGGTGGAGGTGAGCATGTAGGAATAGGCATGTGAGATGTAAACATTCCTTTAATGCAAACGTGTTTCTTTAATGCAAACGTGTCAGATGTAAACGTGACATATGTGGAGTCGTGGACGACATGTGAAGTGTAACATGCGAGATGTTATTGAGTCAAATGTGGCCATATGCAATGTGAACATGTGAGATGGGAGCTTGTGAATTCCATACACCGATGTGCAATGATACACCATCAATCGAGATTGCTCTATTTACCACTATGGTTTTAATCCCTGGACGCGAAGTCCGTAGCTATCCTGGCGACCATGCATTGCAGCGTGATGACCTTATGATTGAAGATGGCTGTGTTGCGATTCGACACGATATCGACAGAATCGACGGATGCCATCGATCGTCGGCAATACGACTGTGACACGCCGTAACCTGGAAGTCAGTCCGGCGCCTGTCTCGCTTAGCAGAGAATAAGGATCGCAACTAAAGGGAACAGGACAGGAAGGGTCGCAACTGAGTGTGAGCACTGACGAGTTACCAATCACACGCTTAACACAAATAAATACAAATAACTTGATATATTTCAGTACTCGAGCATTACGAAGATCACCAACGTTACCTGCGTTGGCATGACACCAGGTAGATCACCGACCGACTGCCACCCAAAAGCGGAATACCGGGCAGTGTCCAGTCGTGGAACAGGTAAGTCGTCAGGACTCACCACTGCGGTCCTGCGAGTCTTCGGAGGTGGGCGGCACTCACCACTGAAATCCTGCGAGTCTTTGGAGTTGGTGACTAGCGACAGAACTTACCACTAAGGTTCTGCGAGTCTTTGGAGGTGGTCGGCACTCACCACTGAGGTCCTGCGAGTCCTTGGACATTGTGACCAGTGGCGGTAGTGAGCCGTTGCAGGGTAACGTGGTGTTGGTGTTGGGCTGCTGCCAGAACGACTGCGGTAGCGCTCGCATCTTCATCGGCAGCGGATCTGGGCACAGATGCAGGTCACAGGTCAGAAGACTGAGGTCACAGGTCAGAAGACTGAGGTCACAGGTCAGAAGACTGAGGTCACAGGTCAGAAGACTGAGGTCACAGGTCAGAAGACTGAGGTCACAGGTCAGAAAATCGATGTCAGCAGGCTAGGTCAATAGTACTTCTACAGGCATCCTCCGACGCTGCTATTTCACCCGTGATCATAGTTGAACTGCGCTTTAAACACCAATCAAAGTATCAGTAGGCTGCAATGATATTTTAAAAGTGCACATCGTCCATCGCCACTCGACCAGCAGAACTGCTAATATGGATTCATTGTCTTCAAGAGCCTTTATTATACCCGATCAACTTAACTTGACAGACAGCACTCAAACAAAGCATGTTAACCATTTTTTTTCCCCAGCAGCGTCGCCCCTCGCCCCTACACCGACAAACCCTCTCTCCCCTCAGCTACCCTGCTAGCGTGCACTGTACGGTGGGGGGTGGGGGCCGGCGCCGGAACAATAACCAGCGTCAGTGGCGGGACGGTGCCGGCGGATATCGACCCCCAGGCGACGCCACGCCACGCCACCCGGCTGCCAGGTGAGTGTGGAGGCATGGCCGCCGGGCATAGGGGGATGGCGGGGACGCCGGGTTATGGCCCACGGGCACGTGGCCACCACGCGCCTCTGCAGCGGGCAGCTGGGTCGGACGCCGGAAGCATGCATATACGCTGGTATGGGAGATGATAGAGTGGAGCGACTCTTCATTGTATTCTATTCCCAGTTGAGGAATAGGAAGGGAGGAATCCGAAGATACGACTGGATAAAACTGGATACAAATTGTACACAACTGTGACGTGCTTCACGATCGTAACTTGCCGTTCGGGTCTGGTAATTGGTCACAAGGGTGGCCCATGCAAACTCCATTCGTGCTAGGCAGCACGTATGTTTACGAAGCTTAAAGGAAATAGTTAACCTTCAACATTAGTTTTAAACTGAGATAGCAGTTTTGTAGCCCGTGTTGGGAAACCCCTATCTGCAAGTTGTATTGACTGAAAAGACTTTCCAGCCGAATATATTTGATTTTTTGGCGAAGGAATACGGTGCTGGCGAAAGAATATTGTACTGGTTCTAGCCTGGGCAGAGGCTATACCATCAGCCAATCAGCTTGCAGCTGGTGCTAGCAAGCGAACCGCCGGCCGCCGGTTGGCACATCTCCAATGCGAGTCTATCCTTACGCGACTACTTTCGAATCTGATTGGCTGAACCATTTTTTACATTCGCGTGACGTCAGGACTCAGAGGTATGCATATAGTTTTGATAAACAATACAAATTTACGACCTTATGTCCTGAATCGGCGCGATATAAGGCCATTTTTGACAATATAAAAAGAAATTGTATTAACAAATATAATCAAATCGTGTTTGGTAAAAAAATCCAAGGTGAACTATTTCCTTTAAAGGAAATAGTTCACCTTGGAATTTTTTTACCAAACACGATTTGATTATATTTTTTAATACAATTAATTTGTATATTGTCAAAAATGGCCTTATATCGCGCCGATTCAGGACATAAGGTCGTACATTTGTATTGTTTATCAAAACTATATGCATACTCTCTGAGTCAGAGTCCTGACGTCACGCGAATGTAAAAAATGGTTCAGCCAATCAGATTCGAAAGTAGTCGCGTAAGGATAGACTCGCATTGGAGATGTGCCAACCGGCGGCCGGCAATTCGCTTGCTAGCACCAGCTGCAAGCTGATTGGCTGATGGTATAGCCTCTGCCCGGGCTAAAACCAGTACAACATTCTTTCGCCAGCACCGCATTCCTTCGCCAAAAAAATCAAATATATTCGGCTGGAAAGTCTTTTCAGTCAAGACAACTTGCAGATAGGGGTTTCCCAACACGGGCTACAAAACTGCTATCTCAGTTTAAAACTAATGTTGAAGGTGAACTATTTCCTTTAAAGGGAATGTTTCACCTTTGTATTGGTTTTGAACTGAGATAGCCATTAGCTTTGGCTGTTATAGAAATGTCTAAATCATTAAGGTCATTTTCCCCCAAACTTATCCGTTTTTTAAGCAATTGAATTTCGAATTTGCAAAATGGGGTCAATGGTAGTGCCGTCGCTGATTGGCTGACAGGCACTTCAAGATTGTTGGTCTTGGAAGTCAGACGACCTGTATTTCTCGAACCTTGGCGAGTACGATGTAAACAACGGCCACCACGATAGGCTGCGGCCCAAGTTGAAGTTTTTCGCGTTGTTTGAAGTCTTAGTTATGGATTGATTTTTTTGTTGAAATAAATATTGAGCTATCGCAGTGCCTCGCACTCGTCATTGTGTTCTGTGCGGGAGAAGACAACAGTTTCACAATGTTTGTATTTTAGTTGCCAGAATTGTCTGAAACGATTGTGCCATATATTTGGCAGCGTAAAGGTTTTCTCTATAGCTCTCTATAGCTCTCTATAGCTCAATAATGACGTCATCATCCCAAATAATACAAACTTAATTTGTATAAAGTTAAGTGACTTCTCGGGGAAAAAAATATCACCATCGTTTTCAGCAGCACTTACTTCATATTTTCGACTACAACCAGCGTATATTCGACAACTTTCAGAAAGGTGAAAAGTGACAATGACAAAGTGACAAAGGTGAATGCTTACCCTTTTAAAAGGGTAAGCATTCACCTTTTGATGTATTTATCTGCATTTGTCTGTGGCACATGTACCTATGGTATCAAATTGCTCGTGCCTCAATTTAGAAGTGAAATTACAACTTTGTCCTATATAAATATTTTTGGGGAAATGTAAAATATGTACTTACATATGGTGACGAACAGTATGATCCATCACTATCTCTAGTTTGAATGTTGATTTGTAAACAAGTCACAGGGCCAGAAATGAAGTAAGTGCGCCAAGAAACGTGACAACGTCCCTGATTGGTTAAAGGGAAATAATGACCTTTTGATTTTGTTAGCAACAATTTCTTAGGCTACCGCTATGGTTTTAAAATTATTTTATTTAAATTTAAGAATTAAATAAAATTATTCCCAAATTCGAAGTTGTAAGTTTGGGAAAAATACAAAACAAGTACCTTGTGTACTTCATGAAGGTCATTGACAAATTCGCCCTTCCCTACCATTGTTTACATCGATTGCGGCATTTTTGGAGGCTCTGTGACATTTCCGATCAAACTGAGCGCTGCTCGGACACACGCTAGTAGCGCTTTCGTTCTCCATGGCAACCAGGCGTCAGCCAATCAAAAGCCAGAAAGGGAATACGTTTTGGCTTTTCATTGGCTCACGCCTGGTTGCCATGGAGAACGAAAGCGCTACTAGCAACAACTCGCCACAATGGTTAAGTGCGCCGAGAAGCATGACAATGCTTTGTAAACAAATCGCCGACGCTAAATAGGTCGCCGTCGATGTGCATCGATGAGCTTCCGATTTATTTGCCAGTTTTGTGTTATTGTTTGTTAGTTTTTGTGGGAAAAATTATTATTCTTCATGATAATATAAAGCATAGTGTTATATACAGCCACAGACAAATTATACAATACTCCTAATGTTGAAAACAAATGAATTTATTTTCAAAAATTGAGGGTCGCAACCACTAACTATGCCGCCGTTGATGTGCATCGATGAGCTTCCGATTTTATTGCCACTTTTTCCAATCGCTGTTAGTTTTAGAAGACCGCTGGGCATATAATCACAACAAGCAGAACGCACAATATATTTTCCACTCCATTGCGTAAAAAAACAATACGGGAAAAGCCCGCAGTTTGATGAGGACCAAAAGTACTTGCAAGTACCGGTCGTTAAAAGTGTGGAACGCTTATCAACTTTAACTTGAAATATCTTTCGGTAGGAAAGTTTTCATGCAAAATGTGATGAATTTACAATATATTTTGGTCTCGTCTGGCGATTTCAAGTGCTAACTCCATTTTTGTGGAAAAAGGTCATTATTTCCCTTTAATGAAACAAATCGCAGACACTAAATAGGTCGCCATGTGTGCATGATATTCGCAGATTTGCAAGTGCATTGTTTGTTTATTTTTATTTGGGAAAATGATTATTTTGCAAGATAAGCATAGTGTTATATACATCTAGAGACACAACTGTACACAATTCCTAATGTTGAAAATAATTAACCAATTTCCACAAATTGAGGGTCGCAATCACTAACTAGGCCGCTGTTGGGTGCATAAGTTAACTGCTAATTTGGTTACCTTTTTATTAAATGTTTATGGATTGTTAAGGATAGAAGAGCCCATAATCACAATAGACAGAAAGCAAGACATATTTTCCATACAATTTTGTCAAAAAACATTACCGAGAGAAGCCCGGAATTCGAAATTCGTTACCAAGTACTTGAGAGTACCTACCGACCATTATAAGCGTGGATCGCTTATCAACTTTAACTTGAAATATTTTTCGGTATGAATGTTTATATGCAAAATGTGATACATTTACAATATATTTTGGTCTCGTCTGTTGATTTAAAGTAATAACTCCATTTTTGTGGAAAAAGGTGATATTTCCCTTTAACTGCGAACCCTGGTGATTCATAACAAACGCCCCCTGGGGAACTTCGCGTGCGGAAGAGCCTTTTGTTGCGCAAGTGACGAGACTGGCCTGGTCATGCATGTCGTGCCTGTCACTGATAAGGAGGTGGACGGTCCAGTCTGAAATGGGTTGGACCGATCACGTGGATCGGTCCTTTGGGACCGGACCACTAACATTACCACCTGGTCAGAGCATGGCCAGAAGTATTTGAACTGGATGGCGCATTTTGACTGTCACAGCCATATCGATTGGTAAATGTTTGTGGACATTTTTTTAATTAGCTTTGAATGGTCGGGAATAACAATCTGATAACGCATCACTTATCTAAGTATCTATTTAAGTTATCTAAGTATATGCTATCGGTCTGACTCTGACATCACGTAAATGACAAAAGTGACTATGGCCTGGGTTGAAGACATCAGCTACTGGCTCGTTCAGCCAGAATGTTAAATGCAGTAACGTCTAACAGGCAACAACACAAAATCGATTAACAATTTACAGAAGCTACTGTTAGTTAGTTTTAACTTATTCCTGGGTACTGCAGCTGCAGAATGTAGCAATCCTTTGTATATTATAAATAGTGAAACTGCATAAATGTACAAGTTAGAATGCAATAATGTTCCGCCATACATGTTTCGATTTTATGAAGGTGGTTGTTCATGTTTCGGTGCTCTGTTGCTTAAGAATTATGTAAAATGGAATACAAATGATATATTTATTTAATTATTGTATGCAGAGCTGGTTCAATATCCTTGAAACTTATTTAAGTTCACCTAACCCAGTGTGTGAAATTATTAACCCTCGCCCTACGGGAGATTTTTTCACCTTCGCCCTACGAGGGGGGGGGGGCTGACAGGCCCCTCTGTTAACTTCCAAACCAAGCAACTTAGAGCAATGCGGTAAGAACCGGCATGTTGCCTGTCATGAGAGGAATCTAACAGTGTTCGATGTTTTGGTTTCAGATCAACGGGTGACCTTCAAGGTCAAGTGAATGACCTCGGATTTACCACGTCCAGAACAGCGATTTTGCTCTTCAGAAAACCTCAAAATGAGAAATTGATAAATGTAAATAAAAAGGCATGTTCCTAGACCAGTTTTGGTTCAGAAATACAGAAAAGGTAATTATTTGTTCGTATCTTGTAAAACAAATTTAAAAAAGTTATTAAAAAATGACGTCATCAGTCGCTTACACTTGGGAGCCATCACTCAGTCAAAAATGAAGATATTGCTTTGAAATTTGGTATGGGCATTTTCCATACTCAGTTCTCTTACAAATATTCCGTTTTTAACATCTTTGAAAATGCTGATTGTGGGGATTTAAAAAAAAACACTTTTATTTTTTATTTTAGGAGTCAAAAACCCAAAATTTTGAAAATCCGAGATTGCCATTTTAAAGAAAATGCCATTTTGTATCTTTGGTGAATTGCGTTTGCAATTTCCTTTAAAACTTTGTTTTATACCATTTTTCAGATATTTATCTTTGTTCTACCAACATGACGTCATCAAAACATGATTATCTCCCAAACTACTTAACCAATTTCAATTATATTTTTACACCATACGTATAATTGTTGTAAACTCAGCTACCGAAAATTTCAGCAAGATGCGCCGCACGTGTAAAAAGCTATTCAAGAAAAACCTCAGGGGGGGGGGGGGGCCTGTCAGCCCCCCCTAGCGCGAGGGTTAATAGGCATTTTCTACGTGAAAATCTGTGAATGGTATGATCTGAATGGCGGATGTTTGACATCATACGTAGTGATCGCATATCTATCTCAGTTTGCATTACGTTTAAAATACCTAACCGATCGATCGCCACAAAACACATAAAATCAGTATATCTAAACGCAATCAGAATACAAAAGGATTTCTTCTGCTATTGCAAACATTTTGGAAAATAATCAACCTGAGATTGTCCATAGTATACTGCAATTCCTGCTCTGTTATGCCTTTGCCTTTATTGGTAATCATTAACGACCTCGGTCTTGACTTTGGAACGTTATAGAGACTTATCACATACGTCGTGCGAGCTGCAGACATAAATTGATAGCACACCTCCGAATCATATCTTTTCCAGCCATACGGTTGACCCGGTTCAACTGGACTTGTTTTACTGGTCAGAATCGACGGCGCATCATTAGGTCTGACCACGTTCCGGTTGGCAGGCATGGATACCCTGGTCTAGTTTCAAGCCACACCGACGGCCACACTCATTAACGAGGTGCTCAGCGGACCAGCACGATAATCACACGTATGAATCATTAATCAGTGACGCGTTTGAACATGCTTCTGATTGAGCCTTCGATTCTGACTGTATTGAGCCATCGATCATCGATGTGTGGCGATGTTGATGTAAATAAATAATGCTGACCGTGGCACGCTTTTTAGTTTTAAACACGTAAAACGTTAAAATCGTTCCCTGGTCAAACATGGTTCATATCTGGTCCTGTTTGCGTAATGCCGTAATATATTGTTTCAAAAGAGGCGTTTCGCTCAACAATTCCGGACATTTTCTTAATAACTGGAGTCGAAACTGTTAGAAACATGAAAAACTGAGAAATAAGGACAGATTCTTCCGAAACGCACAAACTAAGACAATTATCGATAGATGCTGGAAAGACATGCTTTGATTTGGTTAAATTAGGGAAGTTTGAGAGAGCAAGGTGAGAAGAGCTCAAATCTGGAAAGAAATATTGCATTGGAGGACTGGGTTGCTCTCAAAACAAGATCAAAGTTTCACTGCTTCCCCCCGCAAAAAAAAACATATATACACACACACACGCACACGCACGCGCACGCGCACGCGCACGCGCACGCGCACGCGCACGCGCACGCGCACGCGCACGCGCACGCGCACGCGCACGCGCACGCGCACGCGCACGCGCACGCGCACGCGCACGCGCACGCGCACGCGCACGCGCACGCGCACGCGCACGCGCACGCGCACGCGCACACGCACACGCACACGCACACGCACACGCACACGCACACGCACACGCACACGCACACGCACACGCACACGCACACACACACACACACACACACACACACACACACACACACACACACACACACACACACACACACACACACACACACACACACACACACACACACACACACACACACACACACACACACACACACACACACACAACACACGCCCATTGCTGTGTGTGTTGTGTGTGTGTGTTGTGTGCGATCAGGCGTTGGAGGAGCTGCGAACCTCCCAGCCCCCTCCTGGGTCAGATCTCTGGCCCGGTGCTCGGGAGACCACCTGAGAATGTAGTTTTTCCAGATCTGAGCTCTGCATTCTTAGTTTTTCATGTTTCTAAAAGTTTCGACTCAAGTTATTAAGAAAATGTCCGGAATTGCTGAGCGTAACGCCTCTTTTGAAACAATATATTACGGGATTACGCAAACAGGACCAGTTCGACACACGTGTTATGACGGTCCGACGTCCCTGCCCCCCCCCCCCCCAAAAAAAAGAGCTCCACCAAACCTGAATGAAGGTGTATGGATGGCTGCGAGGTCAAAATAGTCAGAGACGGTGTTAGTCAGAGCCGAAATTGTGGTCGCCTTTGGAGTCGAGAGTCAGAGTCGACGAAAACGTTTCGGTTCGACTCCACCACCCTGATTCAGAACTTTCGTAATTGGAGTCGGAAAAGATAGGAGTCGGTAGCACGGGCCGGCCCCAGGTCGGGTTTGGAGTCGGGGTCGATTGAAGACCAATCGGTTCAATACCTATTTTAACATGTCAACTGGGGGGGGGGGGGGGGGGAATGCCCCCAGTGAGCCGTTTTGCCCTCCCCTCCCAGTCAATAAATGTTGCCCACCCTGATTTAAGTATTTCCATGTCATTTTTCGCTTGATAGGATTAAATTAAAATAAAATATACTCACCTGGTGATCAAATTATAAAAATCCAATGCAAAATGTCATGATATTCCTAAGTTTTAGTATTTCCCAGGCCCCAGCCAAAATAAGTATCTCTAATTTATTTCCGAAATATCATGAATGTCCATATACTTCGAACAATTTGCTCATTAAAGGGATTGTACCACCTTTTTGAAAGTTGTCAAATCACACTGAATTGTATGTCTACATGTCAGGCGAGGTCTGCTGAACATGTTCGATAAAAAAAAGAAAAAAAAAGTTTATCTTGGAAGATATTCAACTTTTAGTTTTCAGCGGGAAGTCGGGTTGGTGACGTCATTTTTTTTTTAAATAACAGGGAAATCCTTTGTGCTGCCAAATGTATGGCACAATTTTTTTTTGTCGACATCTATTGCGCAGAAAAAGCGAACCACCCGGTGTCTAGATTGGCTAGCACTATCAGCTGCTGGAGTTGTTGCAGCAGTTGGCCACCAGGGTGTTATGACGTCGCAAGCAAATGGTAGCACTAAATATTTATTTATTTATTTATTTATAAATAAATACATATTTAGCGTTAAATAGTTAACTGGTACCATTTGCTTGCGACGTCATAACACCCTGGCTCACTAGCGGTCCCTGGCGGCCAACTGCTGCATCAACTCCAGCTGATAGTGCTAGCTTCTAGATTGCGAACCACCCGGGGATCGAGAAATGAAAGACGAAAATATGCCACGGCTAACCTTAAAGGGAAATAATGACCTTTTGATTTTGTTAGCAACAATTTCTTAGGCTACCGTTATAGTTTAAAATTATTGTATTTAAATTTAAGAATTAAATCAAATTATTCCCAAATTCAAAATTGTAAGTTTGGAAAAAAATACAAAACAAGTACCTTGTGTACTTCATGAAGGTCATTGACAAATTCGTCCTTCCCTACCATTGTTTACATCGAGTGCGGCATTTTTGGAGGCTCTGTGACGTTTCCGATCAAACTCAGCGCTGCTCGGACACACGCTAGTAGCGCTTTCGTTCTCCATGGCAACCAGGCGTCAGCCAATCAAAAGCCAGAAAGGGAATACGTTCAGGCTTTTCATTGGCTCACGCCTGGTTGCCATGGAGAACGAAAGCGCTACTAGCGCTACTAGCGTGCGTTCGAGCAGCGCTCTGATCCGTGAAGCAATCCGTGAAGCATCCGTGATGCATGACTGACTATCAGTATAAGTCATGAATAACAACAACATGCAAACTATACCAACTCGAATAAAATAAGGGCGGAATGAATTGAACCCCAGGCAAGCTAGTATTCGCAAAGCACTCGGCACTGCGCCACAATAGCAAAAGGTGAGGGAATTGCATATTGGATACAATATTATTACGTCACAAGTTTCTGAAGTGTCAACTACTATGAAATACAGTGATATAATACCTTTAATAATGATTAACAAGAAAATTCAAACTTAAAAACAATAATTTGAATAAGTCTTTAATTAGCTTTCAACTCATAATCAGATATATTTTGCAATGCTACACAAGAATGGCACCAGTGACGTCATTAACAAAGCCTGCTACGGGACTTGGGTATACTAATCAGGAACAACTCGCCACAATGGCTAAGTGCGCCGAGAAGCATGACAATGACTTTGTAAACAAATCGCCGACGCTAAATAGGTCGCCGTCGATGTGCATCGATGAGCTTCCGATTTAATTGCCAGTTTTGTGTTATTGTTTGTTAGTTTTTTTTGGGGAAAATTATGATTTTTTTTCATGATAATATAAAGCATAGTGTTATATACAGCCACAGACAAATTATACACAACTCCTAATGTTGAAAACAAATGAATCGATTTTCAAAAATTGAGGGTCGCAACCACTAACTATGCCGCCGTTGATGTGCATAGATGAGCTTCCGATTTTATTGCCACTTTTTCCAATCGCTGTTAGTTTTAGAAGATCGCCGGGCATATAATCACAACAAGCAGAACGCACAATATATTTTCCACTCCATTGCGTAAAAAAAAACAATACGGGAAAGCCCGCAGTTTGATGAGGACCAAAAGTACTTGCAAGTACCGGTCGTTAAAAGTGTGGAACGCTCATCAACTTTAACTTGAAATATCTTTCGGTAGGAAAGTTTTCATGCAAAATGTGATGAATTTACAATATATTTTGGTCTTGTCTGGCGATTTCAAGTGCTAACTCCATTTTTGTGGAAAAAGGTCATTATTTCCCTTTAAAACAAGTCGACTATCATTACCAGTTGGGTACAGAGACGACGCTGTCGGTTTAGAGGCCATATTCAAATAGACATGGGCCTTATTTTTTACAGATCTGTCAAAATCAAAATCGAATATCCTTTTGATTAGATCACTGTGGTTGTTTTAACTGCTACCATACCTAATTTAAATGCCAAGCCATCAAAATGGCTATCTCAACTCAAATATAATGTTAAGATGGGATAGTCCCTTTAACGGCAGAGTAGGGGAGTTGTTGGATCAGGAACGTCGCCACAAAATTTGGAGTGGGTGGGGGCAACTGCTGAGCCGATTGTGTTCAAATTTGGTGTTTGGTTAGGGATCTCTCAGCCGCCACTTTCCCACAAGTCAGGGGTGGGGTGCTTCTGCACGTGCGCACGTGTGCACCACGTATTTGTATCTCATAAACTACTTCCCTGATCGAGTTGAAATTCACCATACATTTCCTTCGCGTTCGCTCGTTCATCGCCAACTACGGCACCTTACTGGTTCGGTAAAAAGTTATGGAAGAAAAATGACGAATGACCTCAGGGCGATAAATTTTACCTCGTGGAGGTCGCAGGACAAAAATACCACATGTATTTTGCAAAAGATTCGCGACTCTGGTGAAAATTGGGCAAATTTAGCCATTTCCTGTGGATTTATATGCATTTTCATGTTTCCCCAATGACTTATAATTGGGAGGTCACAAAATAGACTTCACCTTAGGTCACCGATATAAAAATTATCCGAAATAGCAGAATTGTAGGTGTTTATGACCTGATTAAATCCTGTGAGTTTCCAACTGATCGGTCAAACAATCTGGCTACGGCACGACCCTACATTGTTTGGAGGCGGGATCACTAGACTTGGTGACGTGATCTGAGAAGACCCGAGGTAAACAAATTAACAGGATTCGGGAAATTGATAGGTAAGCAGTTGTGCCAAAAATGGCGGCGCGAAATGGCGCCGTTTTCCGCTATTTCCAAAAAGCCTAAGGGGGAGGATAACCCCCTGGCGGATCCAGTGTGTGTGTGTGTGTGTGGGGGGGCATCAGGAGCAAATTCCCCACACACACACACAGAAATCTACGGGGGCATTCAATACAGGTATCCTCCCGCGCGTTCCCTGCACTAAACGTGAAAAACAATGATCTTCAAGTTATTGAGAAAATCCCCCTCCCGGATGTTCTCAATAACTTGAAAACTATGATAGATGTCAACGTGAAACCCTTAGTACCTTATGCTTGAATGAAATTAATGTAGCATTTTGGGAGATAATGACGTTCTAATGACGTCATGCCATGCCATTTTTGGTGGAAAAACGATACATGTTTGAAAAATCGTAGAAAATAGAGTTTGGAAGCAAATTACAAATAAAAATGTAAAAAGAAAGAAAATTACATTTTCTTTAAAATAGGTATCTCGGATTTTCGACATTTTTGGTTTTTGACCAAAAATAGAAATTAACTGATTTGTTTCGGAAAAATTTCCACATTTGTTTAGAATTTGAAAAGTGAATTTCTTAATCTCGAATGCCAAAATAAGGTGACCGGCCCAAATCCGCGGAGGAAAAAAATGGGGTACTTTTTGCCACAAAAAGATGCCCCTCCCCTTCCTCCCACGGAGAGAGGTGGATCCGACAGCACCCGCCCCCTGTTGTTGCGCGTGTTAACGTCTGCCACACAGACCCCCCCCCCCCACAACATAGCAATCCTGGCGATGCCAATGTATGGATGTAGGTACACCTAAGGAATTAGAGTAATCAACATTGAGTTTATTCGGTCTCTTCATGCTCTGCATGCCCAACATGCTCACCTGCCCCTGTGCCCCATGAGTTGGATCAAATTAGCACAACCATGGGGTAAGTTGAGCAATACGTGACATCTTATGTCGTGCCATTTGTAAAGTACAAGCGTTGGTTTTGTGAAAATAGTTGTTTGTTAATTAAGAAAGTTTAATTGTTGGCCCATTCCAGTCGTTTTGGGCTCTGGCTCGATTGGCTCACTGAATCCACCGTTGATTATTGAAGCCGTAGTTCCTATTCAATCAAAGCATGACATTTAAAACATTATTGCGGTATAAACAACATGACCTTGGACATTGGAATTGGACTAAGTTATAACAAAGGTGCAAGTACAGAAAGAAGTACTTTGAGCAATACAGAAACGAAATGTTTACACCTATGACATGGCGTGAGTTGTTGGGCAAAAACACAGTTAACCCGCGCCTTGCCGGGGGGGGGGGGGGGGTAGACGCCCCCTAAGTTTTTTTTCCCAGAGGATAGCGAAAAAACGGCAGCACGCAGCGACGCTCGTTTTTAGCACAGGTGTTGGGGCATCAATTACCCACATAGTGTGGAATTCTTGACCTCTGGTCATATCAGGTCAAGTCACCAGGCCAGGTCACGTGATTCCACCTCCAAAAAAGTTTGCGGTCATACCACAGCCACAGTTTTTGGCCCGATCGATTCCGTACTTACAGGATTTCATAAGGGCAGTGGTACCTACAATTCATTTATCTCGAATTTGTGTTTATATCGGTGACCTAAGGTCGTGTCAATTTCGTGACCTCTCCATTATGTCAATGGGGAAATAATAAAATGTTTCCTATTCTGAGGATACGCATTATATCGGCACAATTCCTTCTGGATCATGTTATCATACGTCATTCTTGAAGTAACATGTGCAATGTTTGTTCAGTGACCCCTACAGGGTCATCTCTACATGATGACCCCTACATGGTCATCTCTACATGATGACCCCTACAGGGTCATCATGAGGTCATCCGAAGTCACCAACACTTTGTTGTCAATAACTCGGACACAATCAAGATAGAGAAGTGCAACCTGCACCAATGTGTTTGTCTCGTCGAGGAACGTCTCCCAATGTGCAGCATGACCTATTTGGGTCACCACTTGACCTTGACCTGAGGTCAAATTTATAAGTTGACCTAATCTAGTCATCATGAATATGATTCAAAGCGCCTTGACGAGACAAACACGATGGCGTCAAAAAGTATTGCCTTATCGTTAGTTGGTAAAAAGTTATTTGTGAAAAAGTTTTGGCAAAAATAGCCTTTTGACCTTTGATGAGACCTCTGCAGCCTAAACTATTGACCTGAGCTAAAAGTTGAGTATTATTTGGAGATCTTCAAGAGCTTTCGATTGCCCTTTTCCGTTTGTTCCTAGCTTTCATAGTTCCCGAGATATGTGGGGGTTTCTGGAGCAAAGTCCTGAAACTGGAAAATCAGACCTTTGATGACCTCTGGTGACCTCAATATTGACCTGAGAAAAAAAAAATATGAAACAGTTTCCAAATTCATTTTGACGAGCTTTCCAACAACGTTTTTGTTTTTTTGGCTACGTCTCATAGGAGCCGAGTTAGAGGGGTGGGGCGTCGAAACGCGCCCCCCCCCCCCCCGGCACGGCGCAGGTGCTGCCGAGCACCGACACTTGGGTTTCCATTTAACCCGCGCCGGGTTAACTGGAATTTTCCATCAGAGTCATGCTTACATCTTTTTGCCTTTGTTTGCTAGGTTTGGATCTTATTATCCCACAGTGGTTTTCCCTTAAAATAGGCCCTGAATCGGTTCCATAGCTTAAATGATCAGCCACAGGGGTTCCGCCACAGGGGCTCCGCCACAGGGGCTCCGACACAGGGTTCCGCCACAGGGGGGGGGGGAGGGGCGTGTCCTCCCCAACATTTTCGGATTTTAACATTACCCCTATAGGCGTTGCATGGGAAGAATCGACTTCAGAATACCTCCGTCCCCTCCAACTTTCGGAAGGTGACAGCGCCCTTGTGTACCTCAACCTATGTTGCAGTTTGCTCACCTCGTCTGAAACGACTTTTGGGCGTCCCGACCACAGGCTCGGTGTTGACGTCTGGCTGCTGGCAGAGGGTCACCTGGTTCTTTTTCTTTTTGGGCTGCGTCTTCGGCCGAGCGCCGGTGGTCTCCCGAGCACCGGGCCAGAGACCTGGCCCAGGAGGGGGCTGAGAGGTTCGCAGCTCCTCCAATGCCTGATCGCTGCAGACGCTGATGGTGCTGACGCTTCCTGGTGAACCCACCGATTCATAACCAGTATCTGAAGTATCGTGTTTGTCTGGTGTCCGCCCCACGTCTTCTTCGTCACTCGAAGCATTGTTAGATGCTGTGGATGGCTTGCGCTTACCGCTCATAGTTCACCACAGGCGCGCGACAAAAAGCCGGCACCGACGGTCAAGAACCGAACTGGAGCGTCATGGTTAAATACAAAATAGCACAACACATGCATTCAAAACACCTCGCTGACAGTTTTGTTCACTCTGTCACATCTTGCAAATCCACTGCAATATCACAAAAAGCGCTATAAACTGGAGCGTGCAAGCCGCAGCACCTCCCACCACCACGCAGCAAACACGTTTACGGCGTCAGCTGTGCATAGCAACGGCAGGTTCTTTTGTTTACGTTCAGCTCACCTCGTTGCTAGGCGTGACGTCACCATCGCTGGGGCCGACTGGTTGGGTGACGGGCAGGTGGCGGCAGTGGCGGCGGCGGCGGACAACCAATTAGATTCACCATTGTGAACAGGACAATGACGACAGCTGGTGGTTGTGCATCTCTAACTTTCGGCGATTTCAAAGTTGAGGACAGTAACATTAAAGCATCAGTAGTTCCCAAACCCGGGAGCGTGGCCGATGGAATATTGTGCACTGGCCTCTGCTCGCCACTGCCACCGGGACTCAATCGATTTGGTATTCCAGGAAGCCGAAGGCTTAATATTCCGGTATAAATCGCTGGCGGTGCACACGGAGAGCTGAGAGCCTATAAGTTATGATTCACTGCTAATATACAAGAAAGACCACGGTCTCGATACTCGATAACATAACTCAATGGGTCTGTTGAAAGCATTTTCCGATGGATAGATGATTTTCCATAAAGTATTTTATAAAAAAAACTAGTCACCGTTCAACGAGATAATAACCATTTTAATAGGCGTGCCGGCATGGGCGTACCGCGTAACCACCACTGGGTAACTGGGTACACTGTACCCAGTAATTTAAAAAAAAACAAGTTGCACTGGGTACTCAGTAAAAATTGAAGACTCCAACTTGCATATATTTAGTTTCAAATGTGCCGAGAAGTCAATAGGGATAGGGTAGCATGGGGCAAGATTAGATGCATTTTGCTGAAAATCTCGTTTCCTATTTGACGGGGGCGGCGAGTGATAGCATTTTCACATAGTTTGGAGATTTTGCTTGTATTCTGCATCGCCTAATTATACCTTCTTCAGTTAACAAATTTGTAGGCGACGATTTTCGAGGAGCCTGCAAAAGGGGCGTATTGCCCCACCCCCTGGGCAAGACGCCCCTGTTGATGGGGCAAAACGCCTCATCCCCTCGAACTTGGCTCCTATGGAAAGTAGGCGAAAACCAAAAATCATGTGAAAATTGCTTGAGTCGACTCATTTTTGACCTCAAGTTCAACTAACTTAACGACTTCGATTCAAATGTATTTGACTTGCAAAAACTCATTAGAATATTATATCATATAGGTAGACACTTTTATTTTGATTTACTCTGGATCAAGGCACATTAATGAATATTGCATTATCATAAATATCTACTGCATCCAGCTGCATTGTAAGCTGTATTCAAATATATGTTCCTAATAACAATAATAATAATAATAATGATTATTATTATTATTTCGCACCAGCACAGCTACGTATTGTTTATGTTATTGATTTATGTGGGTTTGAAAAGCACTCTAGAACATTGTTTGGACCCCTTTATTATTTAGTTGCTCCGATTGTTTTGCTTGTTATATCAGATGTGACTTTGACTTGTAAGAGGTTGAGTCGACTCAGCTTTGACTCAAGCAGCATCCAGGTGACTCAACATTGACTCAAGCGACATCCATGCGACTTCGCTCTGACTCAACTCAAACCCCTATTTTGATTAAGCGACTCGACTCTGACTCAAGTTGAGCCCTTACTTTTTTTAAAGCAACTCAACTCTGACTCAAGGAGAGCCCCTATTTTTCTTAAGCGACTCGACTCTGACTCAAGTTGATTTGAGTCAGAGTTGAGTCAAATCTGACTCACCGACTCTGAGTCGAGCACAACCCTGCACCCGAGGGAGGTATTATCTCCGCTTTACTGTTTGCGATGTACGTCAACGAACTGCCAATTGGGATATCCTCTGGGGTTCTGATGTTCGCGGATGATGCAAAATTATATAGGAAAATTTGTAGCAACTCCGACGCCCATGTATTTCAGGATGACTTCAACAAGTTATACCAGTGGTCAAAAGTGTGGAAGTTGAAGTTAAACTCATCTAAATGTAAATAGTTTCGCATGACGTTGAACACAAGGCCTATGGACACAACTTACCATATCGACGGGGCTGAACTAGAGCACGTTGAGCAAATTCGGGACCTCGGAGTTATACTTGATACCAAACTTACATTCGGACCGCATTTGGACCGCATTCGGACCGCATTCAGTGAAAAAATCAACAGAGCTTTCGGTGTACTCATTCGATCATTCCAGAAAGCCAACCCCAGAGGATACCTTAAAATGATCGATCCGTCATCGCTTCGTACTGCGCACACGTTCTCTCCAACTTGGAGTACTGTAGCGTGATTTGGGGAGGCGCCGCTTCATCCCATGTCATTCGATTGGAAAGGATAGAGCATAAGTTTTTAATGTGGCTCAACGCTCAGGTGCGCTCTCAATCGTCGTCGCTTTTGTATTGTGACTTACTGAAACATTTTAGCCTAGTATTTGACGCAGCATTTGTATTTGACGTTGGACCCCATCCACGCCGAAGCGGGCTATTCCGGGGCCACATAAAAGCATGGACAACACGAATGATACACTTATCCTAATATAAAATGAAGACAGTTTCACTACAGCCAGTGGCGGTCGCAGAGGGGGAGGGGACATCCGGGCCATGCCCCCCCCCCCCAAGACACATAAGGGGGGGGGGGGGGCAACATATATTCCCCCCCCCCCAAAGCTAAGGCCATAGACGGAGGGCCCTCCCAGGCCGACAGAGGGGCCCTCTCAGGCCGACTGAGGGCCCTCTCAGGCCGACAAAGGGCTCTCTCAGTCCGACAGAGGGCCCTCTCAGGCCGACAGAGGGCCCTTTCAGACCGACAGAGGACACTCTCAGGCCGACAAAGGGCTCTCTCACGTCGACGGAGGGCCCTCTCAGGTCGATGGAGGGCCCTCTCAGGTCGATGGAGTACAGTCTGAGCCCGACAGAGGGCTCTCTTAGGCCGACGTAGGGCCCTCTCAGGCCGACAGAGGGCCCTCTCAGGTCGACAGAGGGGCCCTCTCAGGCCGACGGAGGGCCCTCTCAGGCCGACAGAGGGCTCTCTCAGGTCGACAGAGGGCCCTCTCAGGCGGACAGAGGGGCCCTCTCAGGCGGACAGAGGGGCCCTCTCAGGCCGACGGACGGTCCTCTCAGGGCGACAGAGGGCTCTCTCAGGTCGACAGAGGGCCCTCTCATGCCGACAGAGGGCCCTCTCAGGCCGACAGAGGGCCCTCTCAGGTCGATGGAGTACAGTCTGAGCCCGACAGAGGGCTCTCTTAGGCCGACGTAGGGCCCTCTCAGGCCGGCAGAGGGCCCTCTCAGGTCGACAGAGGGGCCCTCTCAGGCCGACGGAGGGCCCTCTCAGGCCGACAGAGGGCTCTCTCAGATCGACAGAGGGCCCTCTCAGGCCGACAGAGGGCCCTCTCAGGCGGACAGAGGGGCCCTCTCAGGCGGACAGAGGGGCCCTCTCAGGCCGACGGACGGTCCTCTCAGGCCGACAGAGGGCTCTCTCAGGTCGACAGAGGGCCCTCTCATGCCGACAGAGGGCCCTCTCAGGCCGACAGAGGGCCCTCTCAGGTCGACAGAGGGCCCTCTCAGGCCGACAGAGGGCCCTCTCAGGCTGACAGAGGGGCCCTCTCAGGCCGACGGAGGGCCCTCTCAGGCCGACAGAGGGCTCTCTCAGGTCGACAGAGGGCCCTCTCAGACCGACAGAGGGCCGACAGAAGGCCCTCCCAGGCCGACGGAGGGCCCTCTCAGATCGACGGAGTACAGTCTGAGCCCGACAAGGGCTTTCTTGGGGCGACGTGAGGCCCTCTCAGGCCGACAGAGGGCCCTCTCAGGCCGACAGAGGGCCCTCTCAGACCGACAGAGGGAATTCTCAGGCTGACAGAGGGCCCTCTCAGGCCGACAGAGGGGCCCTCTCAGGCCGATGGAGGGCCCTCTCAGGCCGACAGAGGGCTCTCTCAGGTCGACAGACGGCCCTCTCAGGCCGACAGAGGGGCCCTCTCAGGCCGACGGAGGGCCCTCTCAGGCCGACAGAGGGCTCTCTTAGGCCGACGTAGGGCCCTCTCAGTCCGACGGAGGGCCCTCCCAGGCCGACGGAGGGCCCTCTCAGGTCGACGGAGTACAGTCTGAGCCCGACAGAGGACTCTCTTAGGCTGACGTAGGGCTCTCTCAGGCCGACAGAGGGCCCTCTCAGGCCGACAGAGGGGCCCTCTCAGGCCGACGGAGGGCCCTCTCAGGCCGAAAGAGGGCTCTCTCAGGTCGACAGAGGGCCCTCTCAGGCCGACAGAGGGAACTCTCAGGCCAACAGAGGGCCCTCTCATGCCGACAGAGGGGCCCTCTCAGGCCGACGGAGGGCCCTCTCAGGCCGACAGAGGGCTCTCTCAGGTCGACAGAGGGCCCTCTCAGGCCAACAAAGGTCCCTCTCAGGCCGACAGAGGGGCCCTCTCAGGCCGACGGCGGGCCCTCTCAGGCCGACAGAGGGCTCTCTCAGGTCGACAGTGGGCCCTCCCAATCCGACGGAGGGCCCTCTCAGGTCGACGGAGTACAGTCTGAGCCCGACAGAGGGCTCTCTTAGGCCGACGTAGGGCCCTCTCAGGCCGACGGAGGGCCCTCCCAGGCCGACGGAGGGCCCTCTCAGGTCAATGGAGTACAGTCTGAGCCCGACAGAGGGCTCTCTTAGGCCGACGTAGGGCCCTCTCAGGTCGACAGAGGGCCCTCTCAGGCCGACAGAGGGGCCCTCTTAGGCCGACGGAGGGCCCTCTCAGACCGACAGAGGGAACTCTCAGGCTGACAGAGGGCCCTCTCATGCCGACGGAGGGTCCTCTCAGGACGATGGAGGGCCCTCTCAGGCCGACGTAGGGCCCTCTCAGGCCAACGGAGGGCCCTCCCAGGCCGACGGAGGGCCCTCTCAGGTCGATGGAGTACAGTCTGAGCCCGACAGAGGGCTCTCTTAGGCCGACGGAGGGCCCTCCCAGGCCGACGTAGGGCCCTCTCAGACCGACAGAGGGAACTATCAGGCCGACAGAGGGCCCTCTCATGCCGACGGAGGGTCCTCTCAGATCGACGGAGGGCCCTCTCAGGGCGACGGAGGGCTCTCTCAGGCCGACAGAGGACCCTCTCAGGCCAACAGAGGACCGTCTCTGTCTCTGTGTCATAGGGCTCTCTGTCGGCCCTCAACAGAGAGGTCGACAGAGAGCCATATGAAGCCGACTGAGTCACTGAGGGACTCATAAATGAAAGTAAAAATAGGCCCCTGAGCCCAAGGTAGTACCCGCGGGTGTCCAGGGTTTCCCCTTGGGGACGCCCCTGACTCCCGCCAGCTGTATGCCGCATCTAACCCCCGCCCGCTCCAGGGTGGGGGGGGGGGGGGCGCCCCTCTCCCCCTGGGTGCGCTACTGCCAATGCCCATGCCATTTGGTTGTGATAACATCATGTGATGCTGAGGAGGTGTATTGTAATTTGTAGGTGTCCGCAGTCCGAGATGACGAAGTTTTTTTACCACGTATTTTTTTTTCATTTGGAAGCTTCATGCTTCTGCTTTCTTTGTAGACTATTGTGACGAACGTTGAACCCTGTTGAATTTCGTCTTGGCGGCTTCGGGAAAAGGGAAAGGTTTCGGAACTGGAAGGGAGGTAGGTTTGATTATCTGCTGTTTTAAATCTATGTGATTCCGGATTCGATAAGTCGTAAGCGTTTGCACTTCATGTCTTTGCTAATTGCTCAAGTAAAAACTTTCATTAAATCAGTACTAAAGTTTATAACCTGACCTGAACCAGTTATGCGTAAGCGGTAGGGGCGTCCCCACAAAACTGAGTGAGAGGCCAACCAGAGGTGTGAGAGAACCCCGCCCCTGTGTGTATGGGGGCCGGCGGGAGGGGGGGGGGGGGGGGCTGGCGCCATAGGGCTAATGTTAAATTCTTGCGAAACCTAGGGTGCCGGAGAGGGTTTCGAGCGAATCTGGGGGTGCCCAGCCCCCGGGCCACCCCAGTGCGACGCTCCTGATAAGCGGTAAGATGAAGAGATCGGAAGCAATTAATCGACAGGCTCTATTCTATGACATTAAAAAGGGAATTATGTTTACATGAAACACACAGTAGTCGTGTTTACATAGCAATAATGAAACCTCCCCTATTAAGGGAGGAGGATGGATGAGGTTAAAACGCCTATCGCAATATTGCGGTAAATCGCCATTAGATCAACATTTTACCTCGAATGGCATGACCTGAAGATCTGAAAATTACGCCTTCGATGTAATTTGACCCAAGGAATCGATTGCGACCACTTTTGAGCAAATTGGACTTTAACCCGCGCCGCGCTGGGGGGGTAAATTTTACCCCTCCCCCCTCCCGGATTTTCGCTATAGCTTCAAAAGGGCAATGATATTAACGCGAAACTTTCAGTACCTCATTCGGCATCAATTTAACGTCTTCCTATAAATTTTGAAGAACATCGGTGGAGAAGTTTTTGAGCAAATGACGTTTTAGTGACGTCATGTCACGCCATTTTCGGTCCAAAATGGACGAAAGTTTGATCGATGATAGAACAGCGAGTATTGAAGAAAATTGCAAACCAAAAACGTTAAAAGGAAGGAAATGAAATTCTCTACAACTTGGCCATCTCGGATTTGTAAAATGTTGGTTTTCTGACCACACAAATTTACAAAAAATGTATATTTTTCAAAGTTTACAAAATCAAAAATGTTAAGATTTTTATTTTTTAAAAAACGGACTATATGTCAGAGAACCACCTCTAATTAGTGACTGCCAAATCGCAAAGAAATAAGTTTATTTTGACCACCAAATGACTAATAAAGTGTTCAATTTGATGGACGCATTTTTTCAAATCGCATATTTTGACATTTTTAGACATCGTGCACAAAAACAAATTGCAACATTGGATTGCTGTGACAAAGCTGGACCGTAAACATATGTCGTTTATTGCAACTGTTGGATTTCAAAATTTGACTCTTTTTGCCTGATATTGACCTGACCTTGAGGTCAAATGTCAAAATAACCATTACTATTGAGTATTGGATTCTACGTCTGAAATCACCCATGAGACATGTGTCACATGGGTTTCATATTACTTTTGCACATTCTGATCTTTTGTGACCTGACGTTGACCTTGACCTGTACTTAGTACGAGATGCATACTCAACCAGCACCTTCTCCTTATATTTAGAAGTGCTTTGGCAGAGTTTCGGCGCGCTGCTGTTGATAAGCCGGTCTCTGCAGCCAATAATCCGAAACAGATGGTTTTGTCCTTTGACCTGACCCTGACCTGATATGTGACATTTTAAAGAGAATTTCAAGGATTCCTTAGAATCTTGCCATCGAAAGCTTTCGATCGCCACCTAGCGCGTCTCGCTGCAATTATTGGTTCGGAAGATAAGAGGGGGGTAAAATTTACCCCCCCCCAGCGCGGCGCGTTCGGCTGGAGACCCCAGCGCGGCGCGGGTTAACTTTAGGCTCTAGCGCGTGTCAACACTTTGACCTGAACTCTGACCTGGAAGGTCAACAGCTATCGCAAAATGGACCTCATTATACTGCTGTGTTCCTACAGATGCCTTACAATGCACCTTTAATACACTATTAGAGAGACCAGTTTACTCAGGCCAATATTTGCCCACACATACAAATATACAGTAGCAGAGTAGGAATAAGCAGCTGAAGAAGAAAATAACATATTTTGCTGTAGTCGGTATTAGCTATAGTACTATTGGCTACAAAATAAACCCTTAAAATACCTATCGCGACAAGATGTCAGCATGCAATAAGACCAAGTCCCTCCAGGGCGAGGGCTCTTGTTATACCTGACAATTGCCTTATTATGCTTCATGCCTGAAAGAACTAGCTTAGATCAGGACATTCTTTCAGGCCAGCATTAGCATTATGACTCTAAGAAAAGAGTTCGCCCCACAGCTCTGTGATCACTAAAGAGCGCTTTCGTATCGGCAGTTCTCGAAGGCCGTCTGAGGACCCTATTCAGACCAGCACAGGCCCCCAGGCCCGGCAAGGGCCCTTTTGCCAAGTTGCCACCCCCTTCCCCCAAAGGTCACCCCCCTCCCCCCTAAGGGATCCAGTTTACACTAGATAAAATGGGATTCTCCCAAGCTTTAACATTACGTGTCTATGGGCGTTGCATGGAAAAAATCGAGTTAGAAATATCTTCGACTGCACCCCCCCCCCCCCCTCGGCAGGTGAAAAGGTACTGTGGCCCCTCCCTGAGAAAAATACTGGCTTCGTGCTTGGTTGCGATGCTTAATTTTATTTAGTAAGCAAAGGGCCATTTTGCTGGCAAGGGCCCTTTTGCTGGCAAGGGCCCTTTTGCCAAGTTGCCCCCCCCCCCCCCCCCCCCAGGTGAAGGCTGCGACCGCCCCTGACTACAGCACATACTCCCATACAGCACATACTTCAATACTCTCACATACACATTACATCACATACACTGCAATGCTCTCACACGCACATTACATTATATACATCAGGCTACTCTGGTTGAGGCATGTTCTGTATCTCTCTTTTGAATGCGGGAATGGCTGAGTGACGTGTCGCTAAAGGCAGCTCATTGTAATTTTGCACAACATGATATAGAAAGCGGCGCTTGCCAGCCTCTTTCCTCACGCGTGGAAGGGTCAGGTCAGAGTTCTGTCGCGTAGAGCGGGAGCGGAGATCAGAATTGACATGAAGCTGGGAAGCAAGAGCCTGTGGTTCCCCGGTGTTTCGAATTTTGTGTAGTAGATTTAGGGAGTGCCGTCTGTATAGCTGCTGGGCAGTGGGCCAGCCAAGCTCAGCTCGCACGTCAGAGATGTGATCAAATTTACGTTTGCCAGATATGACTCGAAGGGCAAAATTTAGAATTTTGTCAAGGCGTTGTATGTTCCTCTGCGAGCCATTGCCAAATACTGCTAAACAGTACCGAACATGTGAAACGACCAAGGCATTTACAAGAAGTGGCAACAGCTCGCGGGGGATGCTGTGCCGCACGTGCGATAGTCCAATGAGGATACCACTACATTTTTTTACCAGGGAAGACACGTGTGAGTCCCATGTGAAGTGCTTATCAAACAGAACACCTAAATTTTTGACGTATGGGCTCTCTTGTACTATGTCTTCGCGGAACTGAACAGCAACAGGTCGCGACAATTTTGGCGGGATCCGAACGCTATTAATTCGGTCTTGCTTGTATTTACTTTGAGACCATGACAGTGAAACCAGGTATCAAGTGCACTCAGGGTGTCCTCCAATTTACTGACCAGATCATTGAGTTGGTGTTTTTTGCCGGATAACAAAATTTGAGTATCATCAGCGTACTGGACCACATGAGCATCCCCCGCGAACAGGCACATATCGTTAGCAAATATTTGAAAAAGTAAAGGCCCAAGAGACGAGCCTTGAAAAACTCCGATAGAGTTGGGGAGAGGCCTGGATAAATGAAGGTTCCCACTCCCATCAGCCGTACAGACAGACTGAGTGTGACCGCAGAGGTATGATGTAAACCAGGTGGGATCGATGTTATATGTACGTAGTTTAGAGAGGAGCATAGAATGGTCGATGACATCGAAGCACTTGGATAAATCGAGGAGACAGAGAAGGGGGAGTTCCTGGTGGTCAATAGCAGAGAGGATGTGATCAGAAACAGTCGGAAGGGCGGTCTCAGTAGAGAGCAGGGAGCGGAACCCGTGCTGGGATGAGGAGAACAGGTGGTTATCCGACATGTATGAGTAAAGCTGACGCTGCACAATACGCTTAATGAGCTTTGGGAAGGCAGATACAATGGAGATATGGCGAAAATTGGAAGCTTCGGACTGGCTGCCGGCTTTGTGTATTGGATGAATAATGGAATGTTTCCAGGGCGCTGGGTATTCGCCGGAAGATAGGCTAGTATTGATGATATGGAGTAAAACGGAACCGATAGCAGCAAAGCAAAGCTGTATTACCTGAATAGAGATGCCGTCAGCACCACAGGCCCCTGAATTTTTCATTGAGTTGAGGAAGGACCGGAGAGCGGACAGAGAGATAGGCTGTAGTTTGAAGGCACATGTGCCGACACGAGGTAGACGGACAGGGAGAGAGGGGGGCTCACCCCTGGCCCGGACCTCACTCGCAACCCGGGGACCAACGCCCACAAAGTACTGGTTTAGCTCGTCAGGAGTGGCCTCTGGCACGATGCGGTCGGCAGACTTCTTGCCCGCGATGATTTGACGTACATTCCGAAATATGGTGGTAGGACCCAGCTCACGCACTCTCCTGGCGATGTCCTGCCTTGTGTCGTGACGAATGGCAGAACGGACCTGTTTGTTAAAGGAAATAGTTCACCTTCAACATGGGGTTTTGAACTGAAATAGCAGTTTTGTAGCCCGTGTTGAGAAATCTGTCTGCAACTTTTATTGGCTGAAAAGACTCTCCAGCCGAAGATATTTGACTTTTTGGCGAAGGAGTTCGGCGCATATATGATATACCGTACCGTCTGAAAGTGCCAGCACTGCATGGAGCATGCGCAGACCAATAGCCCACACCATAAAATTAATGATTTACGACCTTCTGTCCTGAATTGGCGCGATGTAGGACCATTTTTGAAAATAAAAAAAGAAGCTGTATTCAAAAATATAATAAAATCGTGTTCTGATAAATTTTCCGAAGGTGAACTATTTCCTTTAAGCGCAATGAACTCAGGGGTCCTACCACTATGGACAAGAAGTCTGCGACGCTGTGCCATCAGGTTGCGAGTGGTGTCAGATACAGGGGGAGCGGAAGGGTTGCGAATTTTGATACGTTTTAGAGGTGCATGATGGTCGAGGATGGGGAGGAGACAATTTATGAATGCAGACCACTGGTCTGACACTTCCACGCATGAGAACACTCCTCTCCAGTCAGTGGCTCTGAGAGCAGCATGAAAAGCCGATATATTAATGCGATGTAGGCGCCTAGATGAGATGAAAATCGGCTTACGGCGAGGCTTGGGGATGGACAATCGCTGAAAGGCTGCAGTTAAGGTCGCCAGTTATTACAATATTGTCAGTGGACGAAAGGAACACGCGTTGCACTTGAGTTTCAAGGAAATCGAGGTAGGCTGATATGGCGGCTACGGTATGTCGAGGAGGTCTATACACGCAACCTAGGTTAAAACGACGACCGTGCGAGTTACTGACTTGTAGCCAAAACGTTTCTATTTTGCCGTCGTTTTTGGCACCTACAACTGATTTAAGTGGTTTTACTTTCAAATTGTTTTTTATCAGTACAGCTATTCCCCCGTAGCCACTACCGTCTGGACGGTCGGCACGGTGCAGAGAAAACCCCGGGAACGTGACGAAGCGTGAGCAAGTTGTCTGTCTCTGCGCGTAGAACTCAACACGATATCGTGTTTTTGCGTAACGTTTTCACCGGCAAAGTCCGTACATCATTTGTATTACAGTCATTCTCACTCAATGTACTCTGCCGCGCCACAAGACAACAGTCTCGAACTCTGTTCAGCATTCCATATGCCAGGGTGTCAACTGTGAGAGAGAGTATTGCTGTGAGACTGACCAGATTGGTCAATAGGCTCGTAGATAAATGTTCCACAGTGGACCTGCTCTCAGACACTCTCATCATTTCGTGGCAAAGTAAGGTCATATGCCGCTTCATTGTAAGTAGGTAGTCTATACGCGCTATGTACGTTTTATTTGTCACGGGTGTCGAAATGAGATAGGTATTGCTGTGTGTAACTATTGTTACTTTATATTTCTATTTAATTTTATAATTGTTTTCATTTTATCTTTGTCTTCATTTTTGCTATTTTATCTTTACTATTTCATCACATATTTCTTATTTCTTATATTATGCTTATATTTTAAATCCATTTGTGTCATTCAACAGCTTTTAACCATCGTTTTTTTTTAATTATAGGGGATCTTTTAGATTATCTTTTTGTATTATATGTATAGATGGTTATGGGTGAAGGGATATAATGTGATCTTTTAAGTATGTCAATGCGTGTGGTTTTATCAGTGTGACTTCGACCATAAATGGTTCACCCCGTCGGTGATGTCAAATAAATAAACAAACAAACATACCCATCACTCATTAGGCCAATCTTTACATCTCATAGAGGCTATTTATTTTGGATGGCCTCAAACTGTGTGGGTACCAATGTGTTCTGGCAATTATACATTTTACCCATGGATTTTATGCATTATATTTTTGAGAAGAGATATGCAATTATTCAGTATTTGGTATGCAATTGTTTCTGTCAACCCACTACCCCCCCCCCCCCCAGGTGTCACTAAAAAACAATTACATAAACTGTATGATGCAATTAACCTATTTGTCCCCTCAATATTCCAGATCCAGAATGAAAAGAAAATCTAGTGTAGCCTCAGGGCCTTTAGATAAGTATCTAAAAAGGCCAGTCAGAACTTGGCAATTAAGGCAATAAGATGCTTATTAAAAATATATTACCAGCAATCAGTTTGTTTTGATAATAATATGTACCTATGTGTCCTGCTTCTAGGACTGCAGGACATTTTGAAAGAGCTTTGGATAATTTGTCATGTCCGCTGCTGTCTGTCGCAAACCATCTTCCATCCAACCATCCCAAATCTAGACCATAACTTTTTCTCCAGTGCAAGTGGTTGGGTAATATCCTAATGTGTTAGGGAAACGAAATTTAGTTTGCTGACCTTATCCAACCTAAAATGGATTAGGTTACGGTTCTGCGTTTGTAGCAACCATGACTGCGGCGGAGTAGGTGTATCATTTTGCACTTGTTGTTAGGATCAATTGGCACCCTAGCTTTCCTGGTTCCGTTTTTCATGCCGATTCCGAAAATAAAGACCGTTTTTGCCACAAATGAATGCTAAGGGTGGCTCATTTGCCTTTTTTGTTGGCATTCCTAAGCGGTTTCGGGATATAAGTCCAGGAAATGCGATCACATTCTAACCTAAAAGGGTGTTTGCGTCATCAACATGCTTAATGACACCTTGTGCTCGTGAATTATACATATATTATTAAAAATATATATATATATACTTTTTATATAGCAAAAAATATAAAAAGTACATTAAATAAAAAAATATTAAAAAAGGTCATGCCAGGTCACTGACCTGTGACGGTATTTTTAAGTCATGGTGCTAATTTTTTCAAATTTTCGCGTTCAGCAAGGCAAGAATTTTACTAATCATACA
>JAXIVJ010004667.1:67500-80815 GCA_036785665.1 Chirona hameri | reverse complement strand
ATACAAAATAATAATTAGACACCAATAGAAATGTGAATGGATGGCAGCAGACGCTCAGTGGAGCACAGAAGGAACTTGTAACAAGTTATATAGAAATTATTGGTCACTTTTAGGTCACGCCAATATTGAGGTCATCACACTGCAGACTGGTTATTGAATATTGATTCAACCTTTTTTGGAACGATTCAACCATGATTCATTTTGGAACCTGAACGATTCAATCACTGCTCGATTCATGGATACACATTTGATAATTGCTTCTTTCCAATTCAAAGAATCAAAAACATATTTTAATCGATTCACGCTTGATTCAACATTTAAATGTATGTTGTATTTACGTCAAAGCAATACAAATGGAAACATACACATACATATTTTATTTTTTTACAGCAATCATATTTCAGTATAAATGAATGTAGCCGCTGGGACTACATTGTATTTGCACAATTTACCATGTGCACTTGAATCGTTAAGAGTCTTTAAATCTTTTGATTCAATCAGCCTTGATTCCATGCAGGGTTTGATTCAATCACGATTCATGAATAAAAAGATCTAGTGGTGAATCAATTTGGTTTTATTCAAGGAATTTTGATTCAACGATTCAAATCGATTCAGTCAGTCAAATCAATAACCATTCTGCATCACAAGCTAGGCTTGTGCTTCATTCCGGTGGAATTGAATCCGATTCCGGAATCGATTCCGTTTGTACTGGATTCGGACTCGATTCCGTTGACATCTGAGTGTAATAGGAATCAGGTGGAATCAATCATTTTTTTAGAAAACGATGGAATCTGCATCAATGGGTCATTTCAAGCGATTCCTTTTTATTTTCGTTTAAATCGTCCTCACCATGAAATTAAGTTTTCTTCAAGGTTATCTATGTCTTAGAGCACGCATAGCTAAAGCAAAGGTTGGTGACGATATGCAACCTAATGAGGGTAAATAGATATGCCCAGTCATTCCGCTTATTTAGGTGGAGAGTGGAGACATACAATAATGTTCACTTATGCCAATTATGTTTTTTGTCCCAAATATTCGCATATGTTTAAATATAAATGCATCCATTTCCCTGTGCATCATATTGGAAAACATCATTCATGCATCATAAAGTACAGGTGCGTCTATAATAATAATATTGTGTTGTTTGTTTATTATCTTTCTTTTTTTTAATTCGTCATTTTCGAACCGTCCCGATTTTACAGCACATCTCCGGTTTTCAATGAAATTCATGAAATGATTGAAGTTTTCTATCAAAATAAATATATTGAATATACTTGTTAAATATATTTAATATGGCTATATGGTGATCACCTCTATAATTACTAAACATAACATTATTTATCAAATGATGTGTAATATTATAGGGAAAAGATAGATAGTCATATGGGGATGTCACCATAGACAGCCCAGTCTTTTAACAGTAGGTAACTATTCAAATTGCCATACCTGAACTGTTGTGCATCAGTTTCTTGATGTCCAACAGATTGGGTGGCACCTGATCGGCTGCTGGCTCTTCTCCTTCACTACACGAGCACCATCCTTGATTCCTGCAGTATAATAATTTTGTATGAATCATGTGCGCATAGACAGAGTATATTACTGGGTAACCCAGAACCCAAATTATTCATAACAGGTATACATAACCAAAAGGTGAAATATGTGACACATACAATATAACTGCTGCATGTTAAGTTGTGATGACAAAAATTTAGATTATCCCTAGTGAAATTTGAGATGGCAAGGTCATGAATTCACACTTGAACCACAGACACAGTGCAAAGAAGATCATCAATAGTCATATAACAGAACATAATGCTACCTGCTATGTGCTATGTCAGATTTAACAGCTACATAATTTAAACACAAGTTACACAAGAATGTAAGCATATGTAAATGATAGGGCAAATGAATGAATGTAAGTGATAGGGCAAGGCAAATATACCTCAATGAAACCCCCGATTTTCTAAGCCATGGATGCAGGCATGTCAACCACGTCTAAATGTAGATTATAAAGCGTAACATTAATCTTTACCATATGAAGGCAATAGAGAGCAACAATTACCATAGCAGTTCCAAATCGGCTGCTGTGCTGTTGTCAGCCGAAGTTAGAGAGCCTGATTCGCTGGAAGATTAATGATGACGCATTACCATGTCATACCAGGTGACATCATACTCCTGCTAACAAGTGCCAGCTCTGCTGCTGCGACAAAGTAGGTGCAGTACAGTAGGCTGAATAGGTCCCCCTCCTCGTCCCTTTCGACTTCTTTGTCAAGCTTGAATCTCACCGGCCGTGGGAGGGTACCTATTCAGTAGCTGCCCATAACATCCTGCATACCCCCAGGTCATGGCCTGGGTGCGACAGGTTATGCTCATCTGTTGCATTATATCGGGTACGACCTAACTATCGTATTCGGGATGGACAGGGCAAGACGTTGGTCATTCATGTGTGTGAAGATACAGTAATCGACAGTTAGCAGGAAATCAAGTAGATCAAATTAAATAATCTAGCCGAGTTTTGAAAATGCCTATTGCAAGGCGCAAGAGAGCCAGAAAGTGTGGGAATACTTCTGACGAGAAGAAAGAGGAGAGAGAAGATACTAGAGAAGAGAAGGTAGATGCTGACAGAGAAGAGGATAGTGAAGAGAAGAGAGGTGTGATGAGAGAAGAAAAGAGAGAGGATAAGAGTGAAGATAATATAGAAGAGAAGATAGAAAAGAAAATAGAAGAGAAGTTAGGAGTGATGATCGAAGAGAAGCTGGATAAGAAGATAGAACAGATGATAGAAAGGAAGATACAAAAGATAAAAAAGAAGATACTAGATAAAATAGAAGAAAAGATAGACAAGATCATCGGAGTGATGATAGAAGACAAGATAGAAGAGAAATTAAAAAGTATGATGGAAGGGAAGATGGAGAAGGGAAGAGGGAAGAAGGGAAGAGAAGATGGAAGGAACATAGTAGAAACGATAGGAGAGAAGATAGAAGAGCAGAGTAGAGAGCAGCTTGGGGAGACGATAGAAAAGCTGATAGAAGAGAAGATAGAGAAGAAGAAAGAAGAGAAGATAGAAGAAAAGAGAGATGGTTGGATAACTGTACAGGATAAGAATAGACAGCACATCCAGGGTAGCAAGAGGCATCGCATTCCCGGGGAGCAGGAGCATTGTGTTGCCCTATCGAACAGGTTCAGTGTCCTGGCGCCTGCCGAGGAACCTGAGAAGGAGAAGATTAGATATTTGATGATCGGTGATTCGCGGGTGAGGCCCCTTGGGAGAGTGTTTTGTGGGAGGGAGGACAGGTGTGCCGTCAAACCAGGAGTACAAGTGTCCGAACTTGGCCCTATTATCCAGGACGAACTACGTGCGTGCGATCCCGAAACGATCATCGTACAAGTGGGGGTTAATGACGTTGGACCGAGGCGCAGCGTAAAGCTTGTACAGGAATATAGGCAACTGCTGCAGACGCTGAAGGAGGCTAGGAAGACTATCGTCATCACTGGCATCCTCCCTCGAGTTGCAGTCGGCACGGAGTGGTACTCCAGAGCCCTGTCAGTAAACCACTCTGTGAGCAAACTATGCTCGGCTATGGGGTTTGAGTTTGTCGACCTGTGGGATAAGTTTTATGGCAGCGACGTGTACTACATGAGGGATGGTTTGCATTTATCGGATGAGGGGGCGACAGTACTGGGGGCTGCATACGCAAGGGTGATTCCGGGAAACTAGTTGGGAGGGGGGGTCAGAAGACACAGGTAAAAGGGCATCGAGAAGTAGGCAATGGTGAAGGTTCAACTGATAAGGGGACGCATCAAAGTTATCATACCTGTAGCAGTAGTAGCAGTGGTAGAGAGCTACCTAAATGTAATATTGGATGTATAATGTTAAATGCACAGAGCATTAGATCAAAATTTGATGAGTTCAGATGCTATGTTGGTATTCAAAAACCGGATATTATTTGTGCAACAGAAACATGGGTTAGTGAGGAATTTTGTTATGATAGGCTACAGGACTTCGAACTACAAGGTTACAACATGTTTTCGTACTGCAGGAAATCACGGCAGGGTGGCGGGGTATTTGTATACGTCAACAGTTTATACGTTGCTACGAGAGTTGATGATCCATTAAAAGCGAAGGACGTAGAATCAATTTGGATAGACGTTAAAATTGGTGCAGGTAATAGGGACAACTTAAGAATAGGAGCATTCTACAGACCAGGTAATCTTTTGAGAGTGCCTCAAGTTGAAGCAGACCGAGTGATCTGCGAAGAAATTCGTAATAATTTTAAACACATTGTCTGATTATGGGGGATTTCAATTTACGAGGGTATGAAGGCAGGGTAGAGACCAACGAGTGTATGATGTTTAGGTAACTTTTTGAAGAGGAACTTTTTATGCATCAGTTTGTCACTGAACCAACTAGATTATGTTCAATTCTTGACCTAGTCTTCTCTGACAACAGAGAACTAGTGAGTGATGTAACCATCGGTGAGGGACTCGGTAAAAGCGATCATAGTATAGTAAACTTTAATATCTCATCAAATGTTAAGCTCAAAGATAATCTCCTTCTGGTTCCAAATTTTAATCAAGCAGACTTTGACAAATTGGGAAATGAACTTGCCCAGATCGATTGGAACAGTGGGTTTGAAAGATTAGATACATGTGAATCCTGGAATTATTTTAAGACTATATTGAAAGCAGTTCAGAGTAGACACATACCATTTAAGTATAAACGTAGTAGAAAAAACGATAGACCTCCCTGGCTTACACCAGAAGTTAGAAATGCCATCAAAACGAAAAGAGCTGCATTTAAGAAAATGAAGGGATCACCAATTGAGTCAAATAAGAGAAGTTACCAAAAAAGTAGGGACGAGGTAAAGAGAAGAGTCAGGGCAGCAAAAAGAGCAAAGGAAATAGACTTGGCAAAGAACTGCATTGCCGACAGCAAGATATTTTTTAGTTTTTACAAAATGAATAACGTTTCAAAAAGTATTGGTCCACTTAAAGTAAATGATATGTTGGTAAGTAAAGATAACGAAATGGTGGAATTGTTGAGTAATCAGTTCAGTTCCGTTTTTACAATCGAAGACCAAAGTGGTATCGCATTACTTCATCCTCCGCCAGTAACGGAAGATACTTTGGGAGAGCTGGGCAATATAAGTAGTGATTTAGTTAGTGCATATTTAAAAAAGATCAAACCTAATAAGGCGGAGGGACCAGATACTATATATGCAAGGGTTTTAAAAGAATGTGGAAGAGAGATATCTGTTCCATTGGCTATAATATTTTCCAGATCACTAAAAGAAACAAATATTCCACTTGACTGGAAGAGTGCAAACGTAGTTCCTATATTTAAAAAGGGGGATAAAAGTAAGGTAGAAAATTATAGACCTGTCAGTCTTACCTCCTTAGTTTGCAAAGTACTGGAATCAATCATTAAAGATAAAATAGTAGAATATTTGGATGAATATAAAATCATTAGGGAAAATCAGCATGGCTTCAGGAAGGGTTATTCGTGCTTGACCAACCTTCTGCAGTTTTTGGATGTGGCAACCGATAGTTTTGATAGGGGTGAACAGCTTGATGTAGCGTATCTTGATTTTAGTAAAGCTTTTGATAAGGTTCCCCATAAAAGATTAGGATTACAACTGAAAAGCCACGGAATAAGCGGCAAGGCGCTTGATTGGATCGAGTTTTGGCTCTCAGGACGGCAGCAAAGAGTTTTACTAAATGGGGTCAAATCTGAATGGAGAGATGTGCGTAGTGGGGTGCCTCAAGGCTCAGTTTTAGGCCCATTGTTATTTTTAATATTCATTAATACAATCGAGAATGGTGTAGACAGTAAAGTGTTAAAATTTGCTGACGATCTTAAAGTTTTCAGGGTTATTAGGAGAGATAACGACCAGGATCTTTTCCAGTCGGATCTGGATAGGTTGGTTGAATGGTCAGAAACATGGCAAATGGAATTTAATATTAACAAATGTAAAGTTATGCATGTAGGCCGAGTAAAAAGAAGAACTTCATACAAAATGGGGGGACAGGAGATGTCACAGACGGTAATGGAAAGGGACCTAGGGGTAATAGTTAACAGTAAGCTGTCTGCATCTGACCAGGTAACCAAAGCTAGAAAACAGGCGCTAAGGATGCTTGGTGCCATTTACAGGAATGTTTCTTATAAAAGTGCTGAGGTGATAACTAAACTGTATTGTGCATTTGTTAGACCACATTTAGAGTACTTTGTTCAAGCTTGGTCTCCAACGTATGAGAAAGATTGTTGGTTACTAGAAAGGGTACAAAAACGGGCAACGAAAATGGTTAACGGTATTAGTAATTTAGAATATGAGGATAGGCTTAAAACATTGGATATGTTCTCACTTAAATACAGAAGATTGAGGGGGGATCTCATTGAAGTTTTTAAGTTTGTAAATGGTCAACAGATTGGGTATTTAAAGAACTTGTTTGATTTTGATAGAGAAAAGAGGGCGATGCCATCAGTATAAACTTATTGTTAAACAAAGCAGGACTAGATTAAGACAGTCGTTTTTCAGTAGAAGGGCTGTGAGCCATTGGAACAATTTACCAGGTGATGTAATCAGTGCAGCCACATTAGTTTCTTTCAAAGCTGGGCTCGACAAATATTTTGCGGGAAAGGGTTTTGTTTATAAATATTCCTGGGATTAGTCTTAGTTATAGTGATACACATATGCGAATATACATAAGAACATAACAAATTGAAATAGGTTGCTTACAAGAAAGGGATTATTTTGAGAAGGAAGATTGTGTATGTGTGGGACTAGTGTAATTACAACGTTTGTATGGATTGAATGTCTTGTGAATGTAGATTGCTAAATTCTGAGGTTCGTGTGTGCAGGACGATGTATATGTTAACAATGTATATGTACTGGATGTTAAATTCTGAAAATGGTTAGTGTGTATTACATGATATGGTGCCCTGCGAGGCAATGTATGTGGCCGTTCATGTCCGTTGTCACATGTGTGCCGTTCACGTCCATGTGTGCCGTACAACCCAGGACGGGCCCATGAGGCTCTTTGTTGTACTGAAAATTTATGTCTTTATGTCTTTACAAGTGTTTTGTCAGCAGGCACAGAAATTGGCACATGCGGAAGTGGCACAGCTGAAGGCGGGCTAGTAAACAAAGCAGAGCACTTGTTCCGGGTTGAAAGCAGCAAACACTGCCATGGCTATCACAATCACTTTGCTGTATGATAATTTTTTTGGCCTTTGTGCACATGCATTAGAATATGTCCTTTCAGCGACAAATCTGTGAAGCTCTTTGAAGCAGGATTCCGAAAAATGTTCAGAGCAATTCCTAGGGTCTTTAACCTCTTCCCTTGCTGCATCTCGTCGAATTAATTGCCACCAAAGATCGGCCACTTTGGGATCACGAGGAAGACGGTGGTAGCCACTAGCCAGTCCCCAAATGATTTTAACTACCCTTCTCCGAACTATTGGTACAGCCAGGCACAACACAGTAGGGCATAGCCGGGTAAAAACCGTGAATTGAAAATGGAAGAGATCAAGCTCTACCCTACAACTTAACAGTTAAAAACTTTACAGCGCCTTACGTACCTAGTCTACAGAAGCTAGCGACAAATATGAATAATCTACATTGGGGCTGTTCCAGCCAGGGTGATAGAGGACGGGTGGAACGGATTTTAGTATGATTTATTTAGGATATAACTAAAAAAGTACTAGATTCACTACTATATACTTGTTTTTTTAGTTCCATCTAAATATGTGGTAGCTTTACCGAGGAGCGAAAGCCGCGCAGGTATTACGAAAGCTCTTAGAGTAAATGAAATAATCGAAATGCATTACGTTCGTATATTTGCATGCGGATCGATGATCCATCTGGAAAATGCAGATATCGGACAATTCAGATCTTGCTCAAAATAAGCCAATAGACCAAGAATCATACGTTGATCACGAATCTGAAGTCCGTTTGCCGGCACATATAAAACTTTTCCCGTTAACCCGTTATTACGGATTCCCATGCGGATACCGGACAATTCAGATTTCGCTCAAACTATGCTATATGAACCAGTTTCATACGCTGATCACGAATCTGAAGTCCGTTTGCCGGCACATATAAAACTTTTCCCGTTAACCCGTTATTACGGATTCCCATGCGGATACCGGACAATTCAGATTTCGCTCAAACTGTGCTATATGAACAAGTTCCATACGCTGATCACGAATCTGAAGTCCGTTCGGCGGCACATATGAAACTTTTCCCGTTAACCCGTTATAACGGATTCGCATGCAGATACCGGACAATTCATATTTCGCTCAAACTGTGCTATCTGAACAAGTTTCATACGCTGATCACGAATCTGAAGTCCGTTCGCCGGCACATATGAAACTTTTCCCGTTAACCCGTTATAACGGATTCCCATGCGGATACCGGACAATTCAGATTTCGCTCAAACTATGCTATATGAACAAGTTTCATACGCTGATCACGAATCTGAAGTCCGTTCGCCGGCACATATGAAACTTTTCCCGTTAACCCGTTATAACGGATTCCCATGCGGATACCGGACAATTCAGATTTCGCTCAAACTATGCTATATGAACAAGTTTCATACGCTGATCACGAATCTGAAGTCCGTTCGCCGGCACATATCAAACTTTTCCCGTTAAACCGTTATAACGAATTCGCATGCAGATACCGGACAATTCAGATTTCGCTCAAACTGTGCTATATGAACAAGTTTCATACGCTGATCACGAATCTGAAGTCCGTTCGCCGGCACATATAAAACTTTTCCCGTTAACCCGTTATTACGGATTCCCATGCGGATACCGGACAATTCAGATTTCGCTCTAACTATGCTATATGAACCACTTTCATACGCTGATCACGAATCTGAAGTCCGTTCGCCGGCACATATAAAACTTTTCCCGTTAACCCGTTATTACGGATTCCCATGCGGATACCGGACAATTCAGATTTCACTCAAACTGTGCTATATGAACAAGTTCTATACGCTGATCACGAATCTGAAGTCCTTTCGCCGGCACATATGAAACTTTTCCCGTTAACCCGTTATTACGGATTCCCATGCGGATACCGGACAATTCAGATTTCGCTCAAACTATGCTATATGAACAAGTTTCATACGCTGATCACGAATCTGAAGTCCGTTCGCCGGCACATATACAACTTTTCCCGTTAAACCGTTATAACGGATTCGCATGCAGATACCGGACAATTCAGATTTCGCTCAAACTGTGCTATATGAACAAGTTTCATACGCTGATCACGAATCTGAAGTCCGTTCGCCGGCACATATAAAACTTTTCCCGTTAACCCGTTATTACGGATTCCCATGCGGATACCGGACAATTCAGATTTCGCTCAAACTATGCTATATGAACTAGTTTCATACGCTGATCACGAATCTGAAGTCTGTTCGCCGGCACATATAAAACTTTTCCCGTTAACCCGTTATTACGGATTCCCAAGCGGATACCGGACAATTCAGATTTCGCTCAAACTGTGCTATATGAACAAGTTCCATACGCTGATCACGAATCTGAAGTCCGTTCGCCGGCACATATGAGACTTTTCCCGTTAACCCGTTATAACGGATTCCCATGCGGATACCGGACAATTCAGATTTCGCTCAAACTGTGCTATATGAACAAGTTCCATACGCTGATCACGAATCTGAAGTCCGTTCGCCGGCACATATAAAACTTTTCCCGTTAACCCGTTATAACGGATTCGCATGCAGATACCGGACAATTCAGATTTCACTCAAACTGTGCTATATGAACAAGTTTCATACGCTGATCACGAATCTGAAGTCCGTTCGCCGGCACATATAAAAATTTTCTCGTTAAACCATTATAACGGATTCGCATGCAGATACCGGACAATTCAGATTTCGCTCAAACTGTGCTATATGAACAAGTTTCATACGTTGATCACGAATCTAAAGTCCGTTCGCCGGCACATATAAAACTTTTCCCGTTAAACCGTTATAACGGATTCGCATGCAGATACCGGACAATTCAGATTTCGCTCAAACTGTGCTATATGAACAAGTTTCATACGCTGATCACGAATCTGAAGTCCGTTCGCCGGCACATATCAAACTTTTCCCGTTAAACCGTTATAACGGATTCGCATGCAGATACCGGACAATTCAGATTTCGCTCAAACTGTGCTATATGAACAAGTTCCATACGCTGATCACGAATCTGAAGTCCGTTCGCCGGCACATATGAAACTTTTCCCGTTAACCCGTTATAACGGATTCGCATGCAGATACCGGACAATTCAGATTTCGCTCAAACTGTGCTATCTGAACAAGTTTCATACGCTGATCACGAATCTGAAGTCCGTTCGCCGGCACATATGAAACTTTTCCCGTTAACCCGTTATAACGCATTCCCATGCGGATACCGGACAATTCAGATTCCGCTCAAACTATGCTAAATGAGCAAGTTTCATACGCTGATCACGAATCTGAAGTTTGTTCGCCGGCACATATAAAACTTTTCCCGTTAAACCGTTATAATGGATTCGCATGCAGATACCGGACAATTCAGATTTCGCTCAAACTGTGCTATATGAACAAGTTTCATACGCTGATCACGAATCTGAAGTCCGTTCGCCGGCACATATAAAACTTTTCCCGTTAACCCGTTATTACGGATTCCCATGCGGATACCGGACAATTCAGATTTCGCTCAAACTATGCTATATGAACAAGTTTCATACGCTGATCACGAATCTGAAGTCCGTTCGCCGGCACATATGAAACTTTTCCCGTTTACCCGTTATAACGGATTCGCATGCAGATACCGGACAATTCAGATTTCGCTCAAACTATGCTATCTGAACAAGTTTCATACGCTGATCACGAATCTGAAGTCCGTTCGCCGGCACATATAAAACTTTTCCCTTTAAACCGTTATAACGGATTCGCATGCAGATACCGGACAATTCAGATTTCGCTCAAACTGTGCTATATGAACAAGTTTCATACACTGATCACAAATCTGAAGTCCGTTCGCCGGCACATATGAAACTTTTCCCGTTAACCCGTTATAACGGATTCGCATGCAGATACCGGACAATTCAGATTTCGCTCAAACTGTGCTATCTGAACAAGTTTCACACGCTGATCACGAATCTGAAGTCCGTTCGCCGGCACATATGAAACTTTTCCCGTTAACCCGTTATAACGGATTCCCATGCGGATACCGGACAATTCAGATTTCGCTCAAACTGTGCTATATGAACAAGTTTCATACGCTGATCACGAATCTGAAGTCCGTTCGCCGGCACATATGCACCTTTTCGCGTTAACCCGTTATTACGGATTCCCATGCTGATACCGGACAATTCAGATTTCGCTCAAACTATGCTATATGACCAAGTTCCATACGCTGATCACGAATCTGCAATCAGTTTGTCGGCACATATGCAACTTTTCCCGTTAACCCGTTATAACGGATTCCCATGCGGATACCGGACAATTCAGATTTCGCTCAAACTGTGCTGTATGGCCAATAACCATACGCTGATCACGAATCTGAAGTCCGTTCGCCGGCACATATGAAACTTTTCCCGTTAACCCGTTATAACGAATTCGCATGCGGATACCGGACAATATTTTAATTAACCTGCGCCCTGCTGGAGGTGGCAGAATCTCCCCCTCCCGGATTTTCTGAATAACTTGAAAACAACGATAGATATCGACGTCAATATTTCAGTACATTATGCTGCATCAATTATACGCCTTATCATAACATTTCAATTAAAATGATAGAGTACTTTGGGAGATAATTACGTTTTAATCACGTCATGTCATATCATTTTTGGTGGAAAACAATACATGTTTGAAAAACCGTAGAAATTCGAGTTTTTAAGCAAATTGCCAATACAAAATGCCTAAATATTGGAAATGACATTATATTCAAACTGGCTGTCTCGGATCTTCGAACTTTTGAGTTTTTGACTCCACCCCAAAAAAAAAATGTTTTTTCGTTGTCGAAAACTTATTTGCCTTTGTTTACAACATACAACATTCTGTACTGTTTTAATTATGTGCTCCCCGCTTGGCTACGTGGGCCCCTCTGATCCCATCCCCCCCCTGGGCGAAATTCTTCCTACGCCCCTGGCTGCTTATTCTCGTGAGGCCAGCAATATTTGTGGTTTGTATTTGAGCATATTTCATTGTTGCTATTGTATGATTTTTTTTTTTGGGGGGGGGGGTATCTCCATCGTTGATTCCTCGTCCCATCGTGAGTCATCATCACAGGTTAAAAAGGTAAGCTTATAAGTTTGGTGCATGTATTACAACGATTCACTAAGATTGCAAAGACTCCCTTTGTCTGATGACGATGTTGTACATGGCCGTATGAATGCCGTAGTGCCGCACAATCCCATGGCCAGGTCGAGACGATGGCTGGAGCAGTATCTCAGGGCATCGGACCGGCTCTTTTTCGATAGAGATCATTTCACCCTGGTGAGGCTCGTAGCTCTTCTCCATACCTACTGCCCCAGCTGGTGACTGTTGCCACTTCCTGTTCGAAGTTGAGTTTCATGTCGTATGGTGTCATCTTGGTGGCGCGCACGACTTCCCACTCGGCAGTGATGGTGAAGCTGTCAGGTCACGTTCAGTGAAGTGGACATGAAATGGCAATCCCTGTGGTCGCAACCGGCCAATGGCATGCGGAGGATGGCGCCAGGTAGCACGTCGTCTGAAAGCAGATGGATGTTCAAGTTCAGGAGAAAGACAATAAGCTATTAAACAGTGGTTCTCAGCGTCAAAGATATGGTTATCTTCTTTTGATGACCAAAATGACTAATTACCGGCTCCCCCATTACGCTGAGATCGCAGTTATCGGCTTCAAGCTATGCGGTACAGCATAACTTCAGGCGTTTACAACTGGTGCCATCTATGGACGAAAATATAAGTAGGCATGCGCGCTGTCGCCCTTTGCCTCAAGTTGTGGTTCCCAACGTATAACAACACGTAAACTGTAACACAAAGCTGATCATCATTTAGCTGCGCCATCATCAAACGAACCAGCTATAATTTGTAATTTAGCCCGAAGACTACAATGCCCAAGCAGGGTACTAATGTCCTTGTTGCAAATCATTGCTACAGAGAGTGCCATGGCGAACAGTTCAAAACTTACAAACACAAAATATATAGTCAATGAATTCGTCAGAATCAATGAGAGAAAAGACGACTGTTAGTAAGCAGTATCCAACAAGTTTCAGTGGCAGATGACGATTAAGTGATTGTGCGAGGAAGCAAATTAAAACGAACATTAAAAACA
>JAXIVJ010004667.1:12500-62500 GCA_036785665.1 Chirona hameri | reverse complement strand
CGTCGGCCCGATGTCGGCATGCCGAGCTGCTTTCCGTGCCGAGATGCCGACGTCGGGCCGACGTCGGCTGGACCTCGGCTGGACCTCGGCATATGCGGACATATCCGACGTGTAGCCGACGTCGGGCCGACGTCGGGGTAACATCGGCTACACGTCGGGTCAACAGCGGCCCGACAGCGGCCCGACGTCGGCCCGATGTCGGCCCGATGTCGGCCCGATGTCGGCCCGATGTCGACCCTACGTCGGCCCCATGTCGGCCCGATGTCGGCATGCCGAGCTGCTTTCCGTGCCGAGATGCCGACGTCGGGCCGACGTCGGCTGGACCTCGGCTGGACCTCGGCATATGCGGACATATCCGACGTGTAGCCGACGTCGGGCCGACGTCGGGGTAACATCGGCTACACGTCGGGTCAACAGCGGCCCGACGTCGGCCCGATGTCGGCCCGATGTCGGCCCGATGTCGGCCCGATGTCGGCCCGATGTCGACCCTACGTCGGCTCGATGTCGGCCCGATGTCGGCCCGATGTCGGCCCGATGTCGGCATGCCGAGCTGCTTTCTGTGCCGAGTTGCCGACGTCGGCCCGACGTCGGCTGGACCTCGGCTGGACCTCGGCATATGTGGACATATCCAACGTGTAGCCGACGTCGGGTTGACATCGGGCCGAGGTCCTGTCGACGTCGGCCCGACGTCTGCCCGACGTCAGCATGTTTACTGGGAAGGCCCCTCAGGCCGACAGAAGGCCCCCTCAAGCCGACAGAAGGCCCCATCAGGCCCACGAAGGGCCTCTCATGCCAACAGAGCGCCCTCAGGCCGACAGAGGAACCCCTATGGCCAACAGAGGGCTCATCAGGCCGACAGAGGGCCCTCAGACAGCCAGAGGGACCCCTCAGGCCGACAGAGCACCCTCAGGCCGACAGAGGACCTCTCAGGCTGACATAAGGCCTCTCAGGCCGACAGAAGGCCCCCTCAGGCCGACAGAAGGCCGCCTCAGGCCGACAGAAGGCCCCTCAGGCCGACAGAGGGCTCCTCAGGGCGATCGATAGACAACCCCTATGGGAGACAGATGGACCCTCAAGCAGTCAGAGGGTCCCCCAGACCGACAGAGGGCCTCTCAGGCCGACATAGGGTCCCCTCAGGTCGAACAAGTGCCTCTTCAGGCTGAATGAGGGCCCCTCAGGCCGACAGAAAGCCCCTCAGGCCGACAGAAGGCCCATCAGGCCGACAGAATGCCCCTCAGGCCGACAGAATGTCTCCTCACGCCGACAGAGGGCCTCTCACACCAACAGAAGGCCCCCTCAGGCCAACAGAGAGCCCCTCAGGGCGTCGATAGAGGACCCCTAAGGGAGACAGAGGGACCCGCAGGCAGTCAGCGGTTCCCTCAGGCCGACATAGGGCCTATCAGGCCGACCGAGGGTCCCTTCAGGCTGAACAAGTGCCCCTCAGGCTGATAGAGGGTCCCTTAGGCTGACAGTAGGCCCCTCAGGCTGTCAGAGGGCCCCATCAGGATGTCAGAGGGTCCATCAAGCCGGCAGAGGGTCCTTCAGGCCGACAGACGGTATCTAAGGCCGACAGAGGGCCTCTCAGGCCGACCGAGCCCCCCCCCCCCCGGGCGACAGAGCGCCCTCAAGCCGACAGAGGAACCTCTATGCCCAACAGAGGGCTCCTGAGGCCAACAGAGGTCCCCTCGAGCCGACAGAGGACCCCCTCAGGCCGACAGAGAGCCCATGAGACCGACAGAGGGGTCCCTGAGACCAGTGGCGGTCGGAAGTGAGGGGGGGGGGGCAATCCCCCCTCCCCAAAAACCTATGAAGGGACCACCATATATTTTGACCCCCCCCCTCCCCTCCCCAAGTCAATTGGAGCCCAGAAGGGCCCGAAGAGCCAGCCTGGGTTTCGGGTCAGAGTGGGCCCTCTGAAGGTCCGAGAGGGCCCTCTCGAGGCTAGGGTGAGCCCCCTGGAGACCGGAGTGGGCCCTCTAGAGGTCGGAGTAGGCCCTATGGATGGAGGACAGGGGGCCCTCTGGAGGCCACAGTAGGTCCTCTGGAGGCCACAGTGGGCCCTCTGGAGGTCAGAGTGGCCCCTGGAATCCAGATAGGATCCTTTGGAATCCAGGGGCCCTATGGTTCTGAGTGTGAGCCATCTCAAGGTCAGAGTGGTGGTCCTTCTGGAGGCCCTCTGAGTGGGCCCTCTGTACGCGAGGGTTCATTGATATCCAGAGGGGTCCTATGGAGGCTGGAGACTGGAGAGGGCCCTATGAAGGCCAGAGTGGCACACGGGAGGCCGAGGAGGGCCATCTGGAGCTCAGAGTTGGCCCTCTGGAGGCTGAAGTGGATCTGGAGGTGGAGGCAGCAGTGGGCCCTCTGGAGGTGGAGGTCGGAGTAGGCCCTCTGGAGGTCAGAGTATGCCTTCTGGAGGTCGCATGAGCCCTCTGGAAGCCGGAGGGGGCCCTCTGGAGGTCATAATGCGCCCTCTGAAAGCGAGAGTGCCCGTCGTGAAACCAGAGGGACCCTCTGCAGGCCAGAGTGGGTCATTTGAAGGTCAAAGTGGGCCCACTGTAAGCCAGAGGGGGTCAATTATTATCCAGGGGACGCTCTGGATGCCAGAGTGGGACCTAAGGAAAAAGGGGCCCACTGGTATCCAGAAGGGTCATCGGAAATCCAGAGTGGGCCCTCGGGAGGTCATAGTGAGCCTCTGTAAGTCAGAGGGGGCCAATGGTATCCAGTAGGGCCTTCTGAAGGTCAAAGTGGGCCATAGGGAGGCCAGGTGGGCCCTCTGGAGGTCTGAGTGGGCCCTCTGAGGAAGGAGAGAGACTTCTGAAGGTGGCGGAGGCCCGATTGGGCACTCTGGAGGTCAGCGTGATCTCGGGAAGCTAGGAAGAAACGAAAAAAACGAAAGCTCTTAAAATTCGTTAGGGGAGGTATCCTCACATTTTAGCCCATATAACAGTTTAGGCTTAGTTTAGGCCCAAAGTCCGATCGCGAAAAAAAATATTAAACTATTCCCCGTGCCCAGTTCCAGAAAGATAAAAATTATCAGAGTTGTACCCATTGACGTTCAAGGTCAAATTAAAGGTCAAACGACGGGGAACGCTGTAGCGTCAAAAGTTACCGTTCGATCTGCGATTCGTGATTCGTGATCAGCGTTTGGAACTTGGTCATATAGCACAGTTTGATCGAAATATAAATTCTCCGGTATCTGCATGTAACAGATTGATATATGCCAGATCCGCATGTAGACCCGTTATAGCGATTTAACGGGAAAAGTGTCATATGTGCCGGCGAACGGACTTCAGATTTGTGATCAGCATATGAGACTTGGTCATATAGCACAGTTTGAGCGAAATCTGAATTGTCCGGTATCTGCATGCGAATCCGTTATAACGGGTTCACGGGAAAGTTTCATATGTGCCGGCGAACGGACTTCAGATTCGTGATCAGCGTATGAAACTTGTTCATATAGCACAGTTTGAGCGAAATCTGAATTGTCCGGTATCCGCATGGGAATCCGTAATAACGGGTTAACGGGAAACGTTTCATATGTGCCGGCAAACGGACTTCAGATTCGTGATCAGCGTATTAAACTTGGTCATATAGCACAGTTTGAGCGAAATCTGAATTGTCCGGTATCTGAATGCGAATGCGTTATAACAGGTGAACGGGAAAAGTTTCATATGTGCCGGCGAACGGACGTCAGATTCGTGATCAGCGTATGCAACGTGGTCATATAGCACAGTTTAAGCGAAATCTGAATTGTCCGGTATCAGCATGCAACAGATTGATTTATGCCAAATCCGCATGTAGGCCCGTTATAGCGATTTAACGGGAAAAGTTGCATATGTGCCGACGAACGGACTTCAGATTCGTGATCAGCGTATGAAACTTGTTCATATAGCGCAGTTTGAGCGAAATCTGAATTGTCCGGTATCCGCATGGGAATCCGTAATCACGGGTTAACGGGAAAAGTTTCATATGTGCCCACGAACGGACTTCAGATTCGTGATCAGCGTATGAAACTTGTTCATATAGCACAGTTTGAGCGAAATCTGAATTGTCCGGTATCTGCATGCGAATCCGTTATAACGGTTTAACGGGAAAAGTTTTATATGTGCCGGCGAACGGACTTCAGATTCGTGATAGCGTATGAAACTTGTTCATATAGCACAGTTTGAGCGAAATCTGAATTGTCCGGTATCCGCATGGGAATCCGTAATAACGGGTTAACGGGAAACGTTTCATATGTGCCGGCGAACGGACTTCAGATTCGTGATCAGCGTATGAAACTTGTTCATATAGCACAGTTTGAGCGAAATCTGAATTGTCCGGTATCTGCATGCGAATCCGTTATAACGGTTTAACGGGAAAAGTTTTATATGTGCCGGCAAACGGACTTCAGATTCGTGATCAGCGTATGAAACTTGTTCATATAGCACAGTTTGAGCGAAATCTGAATTGTCCGGTATCTGCATGCGAATCCGTTATAACGGTTTAACGGGAAGAGTTTTATATGTGCCGGCGAACGGACTTTAGATTCGTGATCAGCGTATGAAACTTGTTCATATAGCACAGTTTGAGCGAAATCTGAATTGTCCGGTATCTGCATGCGAATCCGTTATAACGGGTTAACGGGAAAAGTGTTATATGTGCCGGCGAACGGACTTCAGATTCGTGATCAGCGTATGAAACTTGTTCATATAGCACAGTTTGAGCGAAATCTGAATTGTCCGGTATCCGCATGGGAATCCGTAATAACGGGTAAACGGGAAAAGTCTCATATGTGCCTGCCGGCAAACGGACTTCAGATTCGTGATCAGCGTAAGAAACTTGTTCAGATAGCACAGTTTGAGCGAAATCTGAATTGTCCGGTATCTGCATGCGAATCCGTTATAACGGGTTAACGGGAAAAGTTTCATATGTGCCGGCGAACGGACTTCAGATTCGTGATCAGCGTGTGGAACTTGTTCATATAGCACAGTTTGAGCGAAATCTGAATTGTCCGGTATCCGCATGGGAATCCGTAATAACGGGTTAGCGGGAAAAGTTTCATATGTGCCGGCAAACGGACTTCAGATTCGTGATCAGCGTATGAAACTTGTTCAGATAGCATAGTTTGAGCGAAATCTGAATTGTCCGGTATCTGCATGCGAATCCGTTATAACGGGTTAACGGGAAAAGTTTCATATGTGCCGGCGAACGGACTTCAGATTCGTGATCAGCGTATGAAACTTGTTCATATAGCATAGTTTGAGCGAAATCTGAATTGTCCGGTATCCGCATGGGAATCCGTAATAACGGGTTAACGGGAAAAGTTTTATATGTGCCGGCAAACGGACTTCAGATTCGTGATCAGCGTATGAAACTTGTTCATATAGCACAGTTTGAGCGAAATCTGAATTGTCCGGTATCTGCATGCGAATCCGTTATAACGGTTTAACGGGAAAAGTTGATATGTGCCGGCGAACGGACTTCAGATTCGTGATCAGCGTATGAAACTTGTTCATATAGCACAGTTTGAGCGAAATCTGAATTGTCCGGTATCCGCATGGGAATCCGTAATAACGGGTTAACGGGATTTTTTTTATATGTGCCGGCGAACAGACTTCAGATTCGTGATCAGCGTATGAAACTTGTTCATATAGCACAGTTTGAGCGAAATCTGAATTGTCCGGTATCTGCATGCGAATCCGTTATAACGGTTTAACGGGAAAAGTTGATATGTGCCGGCGAACGGACTTCAGATTCGTGATCAGCGTATGAAACTTGTTCATATAGCACAGTTTGAGCGAAATCTGAATTGTCCGGTATCCGCATGGGAATCCGTAATAACGGGTTAACGGGATTTTTTTTATATGTGCCGGCGAACAGACTTCAGATTCGTGATCAGCGTATGAAACTTGTTCATATAGCATAGTTTGAGCGAAATCTGAATTGTCCGGTATCCGCATGGGAATCCGTAATAACGGGTTAACGGGAAAAGTTTTATATGTGCCGGCGAACGGACTTTATATTCGTGATCAACGCATGAAACTTGTTCATATAGCACAGTTTGAGCGAAATCTGAATTGTCCGGTATCTGCATGCGAATCCGTTATAACGGTTTAACGGGAAAAGTTTTATATGTGCCGGCGAACGGACTTCAGATTCGTGATCAGCGTATGAAACTTGTTCATAAAGCACAGATTGAGCGAAATCTGAATTGTCCGGTATCTGCATGCGAATCCGTTATAACGGGTTAACGGGAAAAGTTTTATATGTGCCGGCGAACGGACTTCAGATTCGTGATCAGCGTATGAAACTTGTTCATATAGCACAGTTTGAGCGAAATCTGAATTGTCCGGTATCCGCATGATAATCCGTAATAACGGGTTAACGGGAAACGTTTCATATGTGCCGGCGAACGGACTTCAGATTCGTGATCAGCGTATGAAACTTGTTCAGATAGCATAGTTTGAGCGAAATCTGAATTGTCCGGTATCTGCATGCGAATCCGTTATAACGGGTTAACGGGAAAACTTTCATATGTGCCGGCGAAAGGACTTCAGATTCGTGATCAGCGTATGAGACTTGTTCATATAGCATCGTTTGAGCGAAATCTGAATTGTCCGGTATCCGCATGGGAATCCGTAATAACGGGTTAACGGGAAAAGTTTTATATGTGCCGGCGAACGGATTTAAGATTCGTGATCAGCGTATGAAACTTGTTCATATAGCACAGTTTGAGCGAAATCTGAATTGTCCGGTATCTGCATGCGAATCCGTTATAACGGTTTAACGGGAAAAGTTTGATATGTGCCGGCGAACGGACTTCAGATTCGTGATCAGCGTATGAAACTTGTTCATATAGCATAGTTTGAGCGAAATCTGAATTGTCCGGTATCCGCATGGGAATCCGTTATAACGGGTTAACGGGAAAAGTTTCATATGTACCGGCGAACGGACTTCAGATTCGTGATCAGCGTATGGAACTTGTTCATATAGCACAGTTTGAGCGAAATCTGAATTGTCCGGTATCCGCATGGGAATCCGTAATAACTGGTTAACGGGATTGTTTTATATGTGCCGGCGAACAGACTTCAGATTCGTGATCAGCGTATGAAACTTGTCCATATAGCATAGTTTGAGCGAAATCTGAATTGTCCGGTATCCGCATGGGAATGCGTAATAACGGGTTAACGGGAAAAGTTTTATATGTGCCGGCGAACGGACTTCAGATTCGTGATCAGCGTATGAAACTTGTTCATATAGCACAGTTTGAGCGAAATCTGAATTGTCCGGTATCTGCATGCGAATCCGTTATAACGGTTTAACGGGAAAAGTTTGATATGTGCCGGCGAACGGACTTCAGATTCGTGATCAGCGTATGAAACTTGTTCATATAGCATAGTTTGAGCGAAATCTGAATTGTCCGGTATCCGCATGGGAATCCGTTATAACGGTTTAACGGGAAAAGTTTGATATGTGCCGGCGAACGGACTTCAGATTCGTGATCAGCGTATGGAACTTGTTCATATAACACAGTTTGAACGAAATCTGAATTGTCCGGTATCCGCATGGGAATCCGTAATAACGGGTTAACGGGATTTTTTTTTATATGTGCCGGCGAACAGACTTCAGATTCGTGATCAGTGTATGAAACTTGTTCATATAACATAGTTTGAGCGAAATCTGAATTGTCCGGTATCCGCATGGGAATCCGTTATAACGGGTTAACGGGAAAAGTTTCATATGTGCCGGCGAACGGACTTCAGATTCGTGATCAGCGTGTGGAACTTGTTCATATAGCACAGTTTGAGCGAAATCTGAATTGTCCGGTATCCGCATGGGAATCCGTAATAACGGGTTAGCGGGAAAAGTTTCATATGTGCCGGCGAACGGACTTCAGATTCGTGATCAGCGTATGAAACTTGTTCAGATAGCATAGTTTGAGCGAAATCTGAATTGTCCGGTATCTGCATGCGAATCCGTTATAACGGGTTAACGGGAAAAGTTTCATATGTGCCGGCGAACGGACTTCAGATTCGTGATCAGCGTATGAAACTTGTTCATATAGCATAGTTTGAGCGAAATCTGAATTGTCCGGTATCCGCATGGGAATCCGTAATAACGGGTTAACGGGAAAAGTTTTATATGTGCCGGCGAACGGACTTCAGATTCGTGATCAGCGTATGGAACTTGTTCATATAGCACAGTTTGAGCGAAATCTGAATTGTCCGGTATCCGCATGGGAATCCGTAATAACTGGTTAACGGGATTGTTTTATATGTGCCGGCGAACAGACTTCAGATTCGTGATCAGCGTATGAAACTTGTCCATATAGCATAGTTTGAGCGAAATCTGAATTGTCCGGTATCCGCATGGGAATGCGTAATAACGGGTTAACGGGAAAAGTTTTATATGTGCCGGCGAACGGACTTCAGATTCGTGATCAGCGTATGAAACTTGTTCATATAGCACAGTTTGAGCGAAATCTGAATTGTCCGGTATCTGCATGCGAATCCGTTATAACGGTTTAACGGGAAAAGTTTGATATGTGCCGGCGAACGGACTTCAGATTCGTGATCAGCGTATGAAACTTGTTCATATAGCATAGTTTGAGCGAAATCTGAATTGTCCGGTATCCGCATGGGAATCCGTTATAACGGTTTAACGGGAAAAGTTTGATATGTGCCGGCGAACGGACTTCAGATTCGTGATCAGCGTATGGAACTTGTTCATATAGCACAGTTTGAACGAAATCTGAATTGTCCGGTATCCGCATGGGAATCCGTAATAACGGGTTAACGGGATTTTTTTTTATATGTGCCGGCGAACAGACTTCAGATTCGTGATCAGTGTATGAAACTTGTTCATATAACATAGTTTGAGCGAAATCTGAATTGTCCGGTATCCGCATGGGAATCCGTTATAACGGGTTAACGGGAAAAGTATCATATGTGCCGGCAAAGGGACTTCAGATTCGTGATCAGCGTAAGAAACTTGTTCAGATAGCACAGTTTGAGCGAAATCTGAATTGTCCGGTATCTGCATGCGAATCCGTTATAACGGATTAACGGGAAAAGTTCCATATGTGCCGGCGAACGGACTTCAGTTTCGTGATCAGCGTGTGGAGCTTGTTCATATAGCATAGTTTGAGCGAAATCTGAATTGTCCGGTATCCGCATGGGAATCCGTAATAACGGGTTAGCGGGAAAAGTTTCATATGTGCCGGCGAACGGACTTCAGATTCGTGATCAGCGTATGAAACTTGTTCAGATAGCGTAGTTTGAGCAAAATCTGAATTGTCCGGTATCTGCATGCGAATCCGTTATAACGGGTTAACGGGAAAAGTTTCATATGTGCCGGCGAACGGACTTCAGATTCGTGATCAGCGTATGAAACTTGTTCATATAGCATAGTTTGAGCGAAATCTGAATTGTCCGGTATCCGCATGGGAATCCGTAATAACGGGTTAACGGGAAAAGTTTTATATGTGCCGGCGAACGGACTTCAGATTCGTGATCAGCGTATGAAACTTGTTCATATAGCACAGTTTGAGCGAAATCTGAATTGTCCGGTATCTGCATGCGAATCCGTTATAACGGTTTGACGGGAAAAGTTTTATATGTGCCGGCGAACGGACTTCAGATTCGTGATCAGCGTATGAAACTTGTTCATATAGCATAGTTTGAGCGAAATCTGAATTGTCCGGTATCCGCATGGGAATCCGTTATAACGGGTTAGCGGGAAAAGTTTCATATGTGCCGGCGAACGGACTTCAGATTCGTGATCAGCGTATGGAACTTGTTCATATAGCACAGTTTGAGCGAAATCTGAATTGTCCGGTATCCGCATGGGAATCCGTAATAACGGGTTAACGGGATTTTTTATATGTGCCGGCGAACAGACTTCAGATTCGTGATCAGCGTATGAAACTTGTTCATATAGCATAGTTTGAGCGAAATCTGAATTGTCCGGTATCCGCATGGGAATCCGTAATAACGGGTTAACGGGAAAAGTTTTATATGTGCCGGCGAACGGACTTCAGATTCGTGATCAGCGTATGAAGCTTGTTCATATAGCACAGTTTGAGCGAAATCTGAATTGTCCGGTATCTGCATGCGAATCCGTTATAACGGTTTAACGGGAAGAGTTTTATATGTGCCGGCGAACGGACTTTAGATTCGTGATCAGCGTATGAAACTTGTTCATATAGCACAGTTTGAGCGAAATCTGAATTGTCCGGTATCTGCATGCGAATCCGTTATAACGGGTTAACAGGAAAAGTGTTATATGTGCCGGCGAACGGACTTCAGATTCGTGATCAGCGTATGAAACTTGTTCATATAGCACAGTTTGAGCGAAATCTGAATTGTCCGGTATCAGCATGCAACAGATTGATTTATGCCAAATCCGCATGTAGGCCCGTTATAGCGATTTAACGGGAAAAGTTGCATATGTGCCGACGAACGGACTTCAGATTCGTGATCAGCGTATGAAACTTGTTCATATAGCGCAGTTTGAGCGAAATCTGAATTGTCCGGTATCCGCATGGGAATCCGTAATCACGGGTTAACGGGAAAAGTTTCATATGTGCCCACGAACGGACTTCAGATTCGTGATCAGCGTATGAAACTTGTTCATATAGCACAGTTTGAGCGAAATCTGAATTGTCCGGTATCTGCATGCGAATCCGTTATAACGGTTTAACGGGAAAAGTTTTATATGTGCCGGCGAACGGACTTCAGATTCGTGATAGCGTATGAAACTTGTTCATATAGCACAGTTTGAGCGAAATCTGAATTGTCCGGTATCCGCATGGGAATCCGTAATAACGGGTTAACGGGAAACGTTTCATATGTGCCGGCGAACGGACTTCAGATTCGTGATCAGCGTATGAAACTTGTTCATATAGCACAGTTTGAGCGAAATCTGAATTGTCCGGTATCTGCATGCGAATCCGTTATAACGGTTTAACGGGAAAAGTTTTATATGTGCCGGCAAACGGACTTCAGATTCGTGATCAGCGTATGAAACTTGTTCATATAGCACAGTTTGAGCGAAATCTGAATTGTCCGGTATCTGCATGCGAATCCGTTATAACGGTTTAACGGGAAGAGTTTTATATGTGCCGGCGAACGGACTTTAGATTCGTGATCAGCGTATGAAACTTGTTCATATAGCACAGTTTGAGCGAAATCTGAATTGTCCGGTATCTGCATGCGAATCCGTTATAACGGGTTAACGGGAAAAGTGTTATATGTGCCGGCGAACGGACTTCAGATTCGTGATCAGCGTATGAAACTTGTTCATATAGCACAGTTTGAGCGAAATCTGAATTGTCCGGTATCCGCATGGGAATCCGTAATAACGGGTAAACGGGAAAAGTCTCATATGTGCCTGCCGGCAAACGGACTTCAGATTCGTGATCAGCGTAAGAAACTTGTTCAGATAGCACAGTTTGAGCGAAATCTGAATTGTCCGGTATCTGCATGCGAATCCGTTATAACGGGTTAACGGGAAAAGTTTCATATGTGCCGGCGAACGGACTTCAGATTCGTGATCAGCGTGTGGAACTTGTTCATATAGCACAGTTTGAGCGAAATCTGAATTGTCCGGTATCCGCATGGGAATCCGTAATAACGGGTTAGCGGGAAAAGTTTCATATGTGCCGGCAAACGGACTTCAGATTCGTGATCAGCGTATGAAACTTGTTCAGATAGCATAGTTTGAGCGAAATCTGAATTGTCCGGTATCTGCATGCGAATCCGTTATAACGGGTTAACGGGAAAAGTTTCATATGTGCCGGCGAACGGACTTCAGATTCGTGATCAGCGTATGAAACTTGTTCATATAGCATAGTTTGAGCGAAATCTGAATTGTCCGGTATCCGCATGGGAATCCGTAATAACGGGTTAACGGGAAAAGTTTTATATGTGCCGGCAAACGGACTTCAGATTCGTGATCAGCGTATGAAACTTGTTCATATAGCACAGTTTGAGCGAAATCTGAATTGTCCGGTATCTGCATGCGAATCCGTTATAACGGTTTAACGGGAAAAGTTGATATGTGCCGGCGAACGGACTTCAGATTCGTGATCAGCGTATGAAACTTGTTCATATAGCACAGTTTGAGCGAAATCTGAATTGTCCGGTATCCGCATGGGAATCCGTAATAACGGGTTAACGGGATTTTTTTTATATGTGCCGGCGAACAGACTTCAGATTCGTGATCAGCGTATGAAACTTGTTCATATAGCATAGTTTGAGCGAAATCTGAATTGTCCGGTATCCGCATGGGAATCCGTAATAACGGGTTAACGGGAAAAGTTTTATATGTGCCGGCGAACGGACTTTATATTCGTGATCAACGCATGAAACTTGTTCATATAGCACAGTTTGAGCGAAATCTGAATTGTCCGGTATCTGCATGCGAATCCGTTATAACGGTTTAACGGGAAAAGTTTTATATGTGCCGGCGAACGGACTTCAGATTCGTGATCAGCGTATGAAACTTGTTCATAAAGCACAGATTGAGCGAAATCTGAATTGTCCGGTATCTGCATGCGAATCCGTTATAACGGGTTAACGGGAAAAGTTTTATATGTGCCGGCGAACGGACTTCAGATTCGTGATCAGCGTATGAAACTTGTTCATATAGCACAGTTTGAGCGAAATCTGAATTGTCCGGTATCCGCATGATAATCCGTAATAACGGGTTAACGGGAAACGTTTCATATGTGCCGGCGAACGGACTTCAGATTCGTGATCAGCGTATGAAACTTGTTCAGATAGCATAGTTTGAGCGAAATCTGAATTGTCCGGTATCTGCATGCGAATCCGTTATAACGGGTTAACGGGAAAACTTTCATATGTGCCGGCGAAAGGACTTCAGATTCGTGATCAGCGTATGAGACTTGTTCATATAGCATCGTTTGAGCGAAATCTGAATTGTCCGGTATCCGCATGGGAATCCGTAATAACGGGTTAACGGGAAAAGTTTTATATGTGCCGGCGAACGGATTTAAGATTCGTGATCAGCGTATGAAACTTGTTCATATAGCACAGTTTGAGCGAAATCTGAATTGTCCGGTATCTGCATGCGAATCCGTTATAACGGTTTAACGGGAAAAGTTTGATATGTGCCGGCGAACGGACTTCAGATTCGTGATCAGCGTATGAAACTTGTTCATATAGCATAGTTTGAGCGAAATCTGAATTGTCCGGTATCCGCATGGGAATCCGTTATAACGGGTTAACGGGAAAAGTTTCATATGTACCGGCGAACGGACTTCAGATTCGTGATCAGCGTATGGAACTTGTTCATATAGCACAGTTTGAGCGAAATCTGAATTGTCCGGTATCCGCATGGGAATCCGTAATAACTGGTTAACGGGATTGTTTTATATGTGCCGGCGAACAGACTTCAGATTCGTGATCAGCGTATGAAACTTGTCCATATAGCATAGTTTGAGCGAAATCTGAATTGTCCGGTATCCGCATGGGAATGCGTAATAACGGGTTAACGGGAAAAGTTTTATATGTGCCGGCGAACGGACTTCAGATTCGTGATCAGCGTATGAAACTTGTTCATATAGCACAGTTTGAGCGAAATCTGAATTGTCCGGTATCTGCATGCGAATCCGTTATAACGGTTTAACGGGAAAAGTTTGATATGTGCCGGCGAACGGACTTCAGATTCGTGATCAGCGTATGAAACTTGTTCATATAGCATAGTTTGAGCGAAATCTGAATTGTCCGGTATCCGCATGGGAATCCGTTATAACGGTTTAACGGGAAAAGTTTGATATGTGCCGGCGAACGGACTTCAGATTCGTGATCAGCGTATGGAACTTGTTCATATAACACAGTTTGAACGAAATCTGAATTGTCCGGTATCCGCATGGGAATCCGTAATAACGGGTTAACGGGATTTTTTTTTATATGTGCCGGCGAACAGACTTCAGATTCGTGATCAGTGTATGAAACTTGTTCATATAACATAGTTTGAGCGAAATCTGAATTGTCCGGTATCCGCATGGGAATCCGTTATAACGGGTTAACGGGAAAAGTTTCATATGTGCCGGCGAACGGACTTCAGATTCGTGATCAGCGTGTGGAACTTGTTCATATAGCACAGTTTGAGCGAAATCTGAATTGTCCGGTATCCGCATGGGAATCCGTAATAACGGGTTAGCGGGAAAAGTTTCATATGTGCCGGCGAACGGACTTCAGATTCGTGATCAGCGTATGAAACTTGTTCAGATAGCATAGTTTGAGCGAAATCTGAATTGTCCGGTATCTGCATGCGAATCCGTTATAACGGGTTAACGGGAAAAGTTTCATATGTGCCGGCGAACGGACTTCAGATTCGTGATCAGCGTATGAAACTTGTTCATATAGCATAGTTTGAGCGAAATCTGAATTGTCCGGTATCCGCATGGGAATCCGTAATAACGGGTTAACGGGAAAAGTTTTATATGTGCCGGCGAACGGACTTCAGATTCGTGATCAGCGTATGGAACTTGTTCATATAGCACAGTTTGAGCGAAATCTGAATTGTCCGGTATCCGCATGGGAATCCGTAATAACTGGTTAACGGGATTGTTTTATATGTGCCGGCGAACAGACTTCAGATTCGTGATCAGCGTATGAAACTTGTCCATATAGCATAGTTTGAGCGAAATCTGAATTGTCCGGTATCCGCATGGGAATGCGTAATAACGGGTTAACGGGAAAAGTTTTATATGTGCCGGCGAACGGACTTCAGATTCGTGATCAGCGTATGAAACTTGTTCATATAGCACAGTTTGAGCGAAATCTGAATTGTCCGGTATCTGCATGCGAATCCGTTATAACGGTTTAACGGGAAAAGTTTGATATGTGCCGGCGAACGGACTTCAGATTCGTGATCAGCGTATGAAACTTGTTCATATAGCATAGTTTGAGCGAAATCTGAATTGTCCGGTATCCGCATGGGAATCCGTTATAACGGTTTAACGGGAAAAGTTTGATATGTGCCGGCGAACGGACTTCAGATTCGTGATCAGCGTATGGAACTTGTTCATATAGCACAGTTTGAACGAAATCTGAATTGTCCGGTATCCGCATGGGAATCCGTAATAACGGGTTAACGGGATTTTTTTTTATATGTGCCGGCGAACAGACTTCAGATTCGTGATCAGTGTATGAAACTTGTTCATATAACATAGTTTGAGCGAAATCTGAATTGTCCGGTATCCGCATGGGAATCCGTTATAACGGGTTAACGGGAAAAGTATCATATGTGCCGGCAAAGGGACTTCAGATTCGTGATCAGCGTAAGAAACTTGTTCAGATAGCACAGTTTGAGCGAAATCTGAATTGTCCGGTATCTGCATGCGAATCCGTTATAACGGATTAACGGGAAAAGTTCCATATGTGCCGGCGAACGGACTTCAGTTTCGTGATCAGCGTGTGGAGCTTGTTCATATAGCATAGTTTGAGCGAAATCTGAATTGTCCGGTATCCGCATGGGAATCCGTAATAACGGGTTAGCGGGAAAAGTTTCATATGTGCCGGCGAACGGACTTCAGATTCGTGATCAGCGTATGAAACTTGTTCAGATAGCGTAGTTTGAGCAAAATCTGAATTGTCCGGTATCTGCATGCGAATCCGTTATAACGGGTTAACGGGAAAAGTTTCATATGTGCCGGCGAACGGACTTCAGATTCGTGATCAGCGTATGAAACTTGTTCATATAGCATAGTTTGAGCGAAATCTGAATTGTCCGGTATCCGCATGGGAATCCGTAATAACGGGTTAACGGGAAAAGTTTTATATGTGCCGGCGAACGGACTTCAGATTCGTGATCAGCGTATGAAACTTGTTCATATAGCACAGTTTGAGCGAAATCTGAATTGTCCGGTATCTGCATGCGAATCCGTTATAACGGTTTGACGGGAAAAGTTTTATATGTGCCGGCGAACGGACTTCAGATTCGTGATCAGCGTATGAAACTTGTTCATATAGCATAGTTTGAGCGAAATCTGAATTGTCCGGTATCCGCATGGGAATCCGTTATAACGGGTTAGCGGGAAAAGTTTCATATGTGCCGGCGAACGGACTTCAGATTCGTGATCAGCGTATGGAACTTGTTCATATAGCACAGTTTGAGCGAAATCTGAATTGTCCGGTATCCGCATGGGAATCCGTAATAACGGGTTAACGGGATTTTTTATATGTGCCGGCGAACAGACTTCAGATTCGTGATCAGCGTATGAAACTTGTTCATATAGCATAGTTTGAGCGAAATCTGAATTGTCCGGTATCCGCATGGGAATCCGTAATAACGGGTTAACGGGAAAAGTTTTATATGTGCCGGCGAACGGACTTCAGATTCGTGATCAGCGTATGAAGCTTGTTCATATAGCACAGTTTGAGCGAAATCTGAATTGTCCGGTATCTGCATGCGAATCCGTTATAACGGTTTAACGGGAAGAGTTTTATATGTGCCGGCGAACGGACTTTAGATTCGTGATCAGCGTATGAAACTTGTTCATATAGCACAGTTTGAGCGAAATCTGAATTGTCCGGTATCTGCATGCGAATCCGTTATAACGGGTTAACAGGAAAAGTGTTATATGTGCCGGCGAACGGACTTCAGATTCGTGATCAGCGTATGAAACTTGTTCATATAGCACAGTTTGAGCGAAATCTGAATTGTCCGGTATCCGCATGGGAATCCGTAATAACGGGTTAACGGGAAAAGTCTCATATGTGCCTGCCGGCAAACGGACTTCAGATTCGTGATCAGCGTAAGAAACTTGTTCAGATAGCACAGTTTGAGCGAAATCTGAATTGTCCGGTATCTGCATGCGAATCCGTTATAACGGGTTAACGGGAAGAGTTTCATATGTGCAGGCGAACGGACTTCAGATTCGTGATCAGCGTGTGGAACTTGTTCATATAGCACAGTTTGAGCGAAATCTGAATTGTCCGGTATCCGCATGGGAATCCGTAATAACGGGTTAGCGGGAAAAGTTTCATATGTGCCGGCGAACGGACTTCAGATTCGTGATCAGCGTATGAAACTTGTTCAGATAGCATAGTTTGAGCGAAATCTGAATTGTCCGGTATCTGCATGCGAATCCGTTATAACGGGTTAACGGGAAAAGTTTCATATGTGCCAGCGAACGGACTTCAGATTCGTGATCAGCGTATGAAACTTGTTCATATAGCATAGTTTGAGCGAAATCTGAATTGTCCGGTATCCGCATGGGAATCCGTAATAACGGGTTAACGGGAAAAGTTTTATATGTGCCGGCGAACGGATTTCAGATTCGTGATCAGCGTATGAAACTTGTTCATATAGCACAGTTTGAGCGAAATCTGAATTGTCCGGTATCTGCATGCGAATCCGTTATAACGGTTTAACGGGAAAAGTTTGATATGTGCCGGCGAACGGACTTCAGATTCGTGATCAGCGTATGAAACTTGTTCATATAGCATAGTTTGAGCGAAATCTGAATTGTCCGGTATCCCCATGGGAATCCGTTATAACGGGTTAACGGGAAAAGTTTCATATGTACCGGCGAACGGACTTCAGATTCGTGATCAGCATATGGAACTTGTTCATATAGCACAGTTTGAGCGAAATCTGAATTGTCCGGTATCCGCATGGGAATCCGTAATAACGGGTTAACGGGATTTTTTTTTTATATGTGCCGGCGAACAGACTTCAGATTCGTGATCAGCGTATGAAACTTGTTCATATAGCATAGTTTGAGCGAAATCTGAATTGTCCGGTATCCGCATGGGAATCCGTAATAACGGGTTAACGGGAAAAGTTTTATATGTGCCGGCGAACGGACTTTAGATTCGTGATCAACGTATGAAACTTGTTCATATAGCACAGTTTGAGCGAAATCTGAATTGTCCGGTATCTGCATGCGAATCCGTTATAACGGTTTAACGGGATTTTTTTTATATGTGCCGGCGAACGGACTTCAGATTCGTGATCAGCGTATGAAACTTGTTAATATAGCACAGATTGAGCGAAATCTGAATTGTCCGGTATCTGCATGCGAATCCGTTATAACGGGTTAACGGGAAAAGTTTTATATGTGCCGGCGAACGGACTTCAGATTCGTGATCAGCGTATGAAACTTGTTCATATAGCACAGTTTGAGCGAAATCTGAATTGTCCGGTATCCGCATGGGAATCCGTAATAACGGGTTAACGGGAAACGTTTCATATGTGCCGGCGAACGGACTTCAGATTCGTGATCAGCGTATGAAACTTGTTCAGATAGCATAGTTTGAGCGAAATCTGAATTGTCCGGTATCTGCATGCGAATCCGTTATAACGGGTTAACGGGAAAAGTTTCATATGTGCCGGCAAACGGACTTCAGATTCGTGATCAGCGTATGAAACTTGTTCATATAGCATCGTTTGAGCGAAATCTGAATTGTCCGGTATCCGCATGGGAATCCGTAATAACGGGTTAACGGGAAAAGTTTTATATGTGCCGGCGAACGGACTTCAGATTCGTGATCAGCGTATGAAACTTGTTCATATAGCACAGTTTGAGCGAAATCTGAATTGTCCGGTATCTGCATGCGAATCCGTTATAACGGGTTAACGGGAAAAGTTTTATATGTGCCGGCAAACGGACTTCAGATTCGTGATCAGCGTATGAAACTTGTTCATATAGCACAGTTTGAGCGAAATCTGAATTGTCCGGTATCCGCATGGGAATCCGTAATAACGGGTTAACGGGAAACGTTTCATATGTACCGGCGAACGGACTTCAGATTCGTGATCAGCGTATGAAACTTGTTCAGATAGCATAGTTTGAGCGAAATCTGAATTGTCCGGTATCTGCATGCGAATCCGTTATAACGGGTTAACGGGAAAAGTTTCATATGTGCCGGCAAACGGACTTCAGATTCGTGATCAGCGTATGAAACTTGTTCATATAGCATCGTTTGAGCGAAATCTGAATTGTCCGGTATCCGCATGGGAATCCGTAATAACGGGTTAACGGGAAAAGTTTTATATTTGCCGGCGAACGGACTTCAGATTCGTGATCAGCGTATGAAACTTGTTCATATAGCACAGTTTGAGCGAAATCTGAATTGTCCGGTATCTGCATGCGAATCCGTTATAACGGTTTAACGGGAAAAGTTTGATATGTGCCGGCAAACGGACTTCAGATTCGTGATCAGCGTATGAAACTTGTTCATATAGCATAGTTTGAGCGAAATCTGAATTGTCCGGTATCCGCATGGGAATCCGTTATAACGGGTTAACGGGGAAAGTTTCATATGTGCCGGCGAACGGACTTCAGATTCGTGATCAGCGTATGGAACTTGTTCATATAGCACAGTTTGAGCGAAATCTGAATTGTCCGGTATCTGCATGGGAATCCGTAATAACGGGTTAACGGGAAAAGTTTTATATGTGCCGGCGAACGGACTTCAGATTCGTGATCAACGTATGAAATTGGTTCATATAGCATAGTTTGAGCGAAATCTGAATTGTCCGGTATCCGCATGGGAATCCGTAATAACGGGTTAACGGGAAAAGTTTTATATGTGCCGGCGAACGGACTTCAGATTCGTGATCAGCGTATGAAACTTGTTCATATAGCATAGTTTGAGCGAAATCTGAATTGTCCGGTATCTGCATTCGAATCCGTTATAACGGTTTAACGGGAAAAGTGTTATATGTGCCGGCGAACAGACTTCAGATTCGTGATCAGCGTATGAAACTTGTTCATATAGCATAGTTTGAGCGAAATCTGAATTGTCCGGTATCCGCATGGGAATCCGTAATAACGGGTTAACGGGAAAAGTTTCATATGTGCCGGCCAACAGATTTCAGATTCGTGATCAGCGTATGATTCTTGGTCTATTGGCTTATTTTGAGCAAGATCTGAATTGTCCGATATCTGCATTTTCCAGATGGATCATCGATCCGCATGCAAATATACGAACGTAAATGCATTGTAGATTATTCATATTTGTCGCTAGCTTCTGTAGACTAGGTACGTAAGGCGCTGTAAAGTTTTTAACTGTTAAGTTGTCGGGTAGAGCTTGATCTCTTCCATTTTCAATTCACGGTTTTACCTGGCTATGCCCTACTGTGTTGTGCCTGGCTGTACCAATAGTTCGGAGAAGGGTAATTAAAATCATTTGGGGACTGGCTAGTGGCTACCACCGTCTTCCTCGTGATCCCAAAGTGGCCGATCTTTGGTGGCAATTAATTCGACGAGATGCAGCAAGGGAAGAGGTTAAAGACTCTAGGAATTGCTCTGAACATTTTTCGGAATCCTGCTTCAAAGAGCTTCACAGATTTGTCGCCGAAAGGACATATTCTAATGCATGTGCACAAAGGCCAAAAAAATTATCATACAGCAAAGTGATTGTGATAGCCATGGCAGTGTTTGCTGCTTTCAACCCGGAACAAGTGCTCTGCTTTGTTTACAAGCCCGCCTTCAGCTGTGCCACTTCCGCATGTGCCAATTTGTGCCTGCTGACAAAACACTTGTACTGCACCTACTTTGTCGCAGCAGCAGAGCTGGCACTTGTTAGCAGGAGTATGATGTCACCTGGTATGACATGGTAATGCGTCTGGCATCATTAATCTTCCAGCGAATCAGGCTCTCTAACTTCGGCTGACAACAGCACAGCAGCCGATTTGGAACTGCTATGGTAATTGTTGCTCTCTATTGCCTTCATATGGTAAAGATTAATGTTACGCTTTATAATCTACATTTAGACGTGGTTGACATGCCTGCATCCATGGCTTAGAAAATCGGGGGTTTCATTGAGGTATATTTGCCTTGCCCTATCACTTACATTCATTCATTTGCCCTATCATTTACATATGCTTACATTCTTGTGTAACTTGTGTTTAAATTATGTAGCTGTTAAATCTGACATAACACATAGCAGGTAGCATTATGTTCTGTTATATGACTATTGATGATCTTCTTTGCACTGTGTCTGTGGTTCAAGTGTGAATTCATGACCTTGCCATCTCAAATTTCACTAGGGATAATCTAAATTTTTGTCATCACAACTTAACATGCAGCAGTTATATTGTATGTGTCACATATTTCACCTTTTGGTTATGTATACCTGTTATGAATAATTTGGGTTCTGGGTTACCCAGTAATATACTCTGTCTATGCGCACATGATTCATACAAAATTATTATACTGCAGGAATCAAGGATGGTGCTCGTGTAGTGAAGGAGAAGAGCCAGCAGCCGATCAGGTGCCACCCAATCTGTTGGACATCAAGAAACTGATGCACAACAGTTCAGGTATGGCAATTTGAATAGTTACCTACTGTTAAAAGACTGGGCTGTCTATGGTGACATCCCCATATGACTATCTATCTTTTCCCTATAATATTACACATCATTTGATAAATAATGTTATGTTTAGTAATTATAGAGGTGATCACCATATAGCCATATTAAATATATTTAACAAGTATATTCAATATATTTATTTTGATAGAAAACTTCAATCATTTCATGAATTTCATTGAAAACCGGAGATGTGCTGTAAAATCGGGACGGTTCGAAAATGACGAATTAAAAAAAAGAAAGATAATAAACAAACAACACAATATTATTATTATAGACGCACCTGTACTTTATGATGCATGAATGATGTTTTCCAATATGATGCACAGGGAAATGGATGCATTTATATTTAAACATATGCGAATATTTGGGACAAAAAACATAATTGGCATAAGTGAACATTATTGTATGTCTCCACTCTCCACCTAAATAAGCGGAATGACTGGGCATATCTATTTACCCTCATTAGGTTGCATATCGTCACCAACCTTTGCTTTAGCTATGCGTGCTCTAAGACATAGATAACCTTGAAGAAAACTTAATTTCATGGTGAGGACGATTTAAACGAAAATAAAAAGGAATCGCTTGAAATGACCCATTGATGCAGATTCCATCGTTTTCTAAAAAAATGATTGATTCCACCTGATTCCTATTACACTCAGATGTCAACGGAATCGAGTCCGAATCCAGTACAAACGGAATCGATTCCGGAATCGGATTCAATTCCACCGGAATGAAGCACAAGCCTAGCCTGTGATGCAGAATGGTTATTGATTTGACTGACTGAATCGATTTGAATCGTTGAATCAAAATTCCTTGAATAAAACCAAATTGATTCACCACTAGATCTTTTTATTCATGAATCGTGATTGAATCAAACCCTGCATGGAATCAAGGCTGATTGAATCAAAAGATTTAAAGACTCTTAACGATTCAAGTGCACATGGTAAATTGTGCAAATACAATGTAGTCCCAGCGGCTACATTCATTTATACTGAAATATGATTGCTGTAAATAAAAAAAATATGTATGTGTATGTTTCCATTTGTATTGCTTTGACGTAAATACAACATACATTTAAATGTTGAATCAAGCGTGAATCGATTAAAATATGTTTTTGATTCTTTGAATTGGAAAGAAGCAATTATCAAATGTGTATCCATGAATCGAGCAGTGATTGAATCGTTCAGGTTCCAAAATGAATCATGGTTGAATCGTTCCAAAAAAGGTTGAATCAATATTCAATAACCAGTCTGCAGTGTGATGACCTCAATATTGGCGTGACCTAAAAGTGACCAATAATTTCTATATAACTTGTTACAAGTTCCTTCTGTGCTCCACTGAGCGTCTGCTGCCATCCATTCACATTTCTATTGGTGTCTAATTATTATTTTGTATAGATCACCGGCATGGTCCGTGTCTCCAACTCCTGAGCGCCTCGACTGCCAGCGTCTTGCAGCGGCACATCGCGGACAAAGAAGAGGAGGCGAGGTTCCTTCGTGTCGTGGACGAAGCGACGGATGTCCTCAACGCCAGCTACCCAGGCGACACAAAAGATCTGCGGAGACGGAGAGGCTACCGTGGCAGCGATGAACAAGAGAGGGCTATCTCCGCCGCTGTGACGGAGGCCACGCTGATGCGTGTCGGTACCGCACGGTGCATGTACCCGTTCCAGAGAGGGATGGTCATCAGCATCCGGTCGGTGCGTGGCCTGTTCAAGGACTTCCAGGCAGAGTTCGGCGATGTGTTCGTCCTGATTCGCCGGCTCACGCAGGACAGGCTAGAATGGTTGTTCGGCATGGTGAGAGGCCCGGAAGGCTCCAACCAGAACCCCACACCGACTGAAGCGAGGGCAAGGATTCGCCTGCTTACCCTCCTGTTCGTCATGCAGCGAGGCGTAAGTCCCGTCTGCAGAGACGGTGATCATGCGGCCGAGCCGGAGACTGGTGATCTGGAGGAGCAGCTGGATCAGGTGCTGGAGGTGGAGGCAACCGGCACCTCCGAACTGACGGCAGACCTGCTGGAGTTCACCGGACCGGTGGAGGAGGTGACGACAGCGAAAACAGACGGCGATAACGGGGAGGACATGGACGACCTGAGGGATGTGGCTGACCTGCTTCACCAGGCGGAGGCGTCCCAGTCAGCAGCATGCCGCCCTGCTGCGTTGTCGGCCGCGCGGGACACGGTCACCGGTGTGTCCGCGACAGAGAGCGCCATGGCCTACGTCGCCGGCTACATCGCGAGGAAGAGGCCCGTCGACCGCCCCCTCTGTGTACCATCCGCCTCGGCCGAGTCGGTGCCTCTGCAGGCCCTGTGGACCAGGGTCGTCAGTATCGGCGGCCTGACGCGTCCCACGCGTCCATTCCAAGATTCGCGCCTCCTTCGCCCGCGTCCGGACATTTATCAGGATGGGCAACATCAACAGGGCCCGACGCGCCGAGTCTCGGGCACGGTGAGGAGCGAGGAAGTGCTGGCACCACGCACAGTGAAAACTAGTGTATAGGCTGTAGTGAATAGACTGGACAATTGTGCTCATTCACTCATGTCATGTTTTTCTCTTGTTTTGTTCATGTCGTTTTGTTGTCAACTTCTCAGGTACTGGCAGAATCGAGAGGGCTGTTTTATTTTGTACCGTAAGTCAGCTGAGGTCTGAGGTACATGTTACTTCCGTTGTTCTGGTGTGTGTATAAGAGGATACTGTGTGATTCGAAATCTGTTGCTAGATTTAACCCAAAGATATGGCATCCGAGATATTCAGTTGCATATTGCCGTGAGATCGGATGGGATCCTAGATCCACCACTGATTGTATGTTGTGGTATGCTTATCACGGTATCATGTGTAATCCGATATCTGTCGCTTAATTTCACCTGGAGATCCACTGGTATCTAAGATCCAGTGTTGCATTTGTTGTGAGGGCTGATTGGATATCCGTCATTGCTTGGATATCCGTCATTTAGTTGTGTGAAGGGTTCTTCTTGAATCGGGCTTCAGTCTCTGGTAATCCATGTAGGAACAAGTTATCTCGTTCGTGCGTCATCTTGTCTTTTGCGTCAATTGTGCCACTGTAGCTCCTACAATGCTGGTGTATTATTGCTGCTACAGTGCTTTCAATAATGATTTATTGGAGTAACTTTTCTTTCAATGGCTTGGTTGTCAGTTTTCGTAAAAAACAGGATGTGAAGTCGGAGAAACGAAGAAAAAGCTCGAAAGTATCGGGAAAACCAGTTGTCAGTTAAATGTTTTTTTAACAATCTTCGAACGAGTATGATATGTATTCAATGTGTATGTTTTACTTTACTTACGTTTTAATAAGTCTATCAATCAGTGTAAAAGCTGGAAAGAGGTATTTCACAAATATATTCTTATTGTATTCATTCATACACGCTACTACTTAGTACTCACAGCTTGTCACACTAGCAGGTCGCGATATGAAATGACAAACGAGAAGGATAAATACGACAATTACCTATTAAGAAGTTATCATCGCGGAATTACTAAATATCAAGCCGGAGAAGATGGTTTAAATCAAGTTAATTTCGACAAAACATTTTAAACAGTTTATTTTGTCGATAAAAACATAGTTATCAACCATCAAAAATAATATAACATCATTCCTGCGCTAAATCACCCTTACCCGAGCGGGATTCGAACCCACCACCCTCGCATCCGTAGTCCAATGCGCTACCGACTGAGCTATTACCGCCGGCGCACCGGCGCCGCCAGAAACTGGCCAGACCGGCACGGAGTGCAGTCAAATCTTTACCCCTCACGCCCTAAGAATTCGGCCGGGTTAGGTGAAAAATGGTAGAGGAATCGTCGCGAGATATTTGAACGTTCTTTCTTTGAAGATTAACTGCAGGCGAATCGGGTGAATAGAACTCGAGATACAGCTTCCCAAAGTTGGGTCATTTAACACGTGAACCCTATGGGCTAGTAGGAAAGTCACGCCCAAGAGCTATAGTGCTGCCAACTAACTTCGGAGGGGGCCGGTTCGTTGTTCTGTTCAACCCCCTTTAAATGCCACGTGACCATAATGGGGCGGAGCATGACCATATATGGCAGGTCCAAAGGTTTATTTTTTTGGCGCACTTCGGCCATAATAGTGTTAATAGTTTAAAATAATAGTGTTTTGCCGCACTATTATTTTGCCGGTGTAGGGGTGTAGGTATTGTTTTGATCACGTGATACATTTCTTATTGCTAAACAGTCAACTCTTCATATTAATTTATTACTGACAAATATATTAATATTGGTCAGCAATAAATTAATATGAGGAGTTGACTTTATATGTCAATATAAATGTTAACAATTTCGTATTGCATTAGCTGAGGGCGGGCTTGGTCACATGATAAATGCAGTCATGTTTTGCTTGTATTGAATGGGGAGGGTCTAAAAAACTGTCCAGATTAGCAGGCAAGCCCATGCCCCGAAACTACTAGACTGATCTGAGTGATTTTGTTTTCACCACTCAATTTGAACTGGTCGGAATAGGTGCCGTTTTGCGTTTTATCCACTTTAGTCTAATCTAAATGAACCAAATTGGATCAAAACCTGTAGTTCAAATTTGCAGGCAAGCCATTCATTTAATGCTCCGAGGCTATGGGACCGATCTGCGTGATTTATGCACCATTCGATGCGGCATGGTGCAAAACGGTGCCGTATTTCGTGTTTTTTTTAACAGATTGGTTAAATTTGAGTGGACCAAATCGGACCAAAACCACCAAAAACCGTTGCAGGCAAGCCCATGTTCCGAGGCTATGGAACCGATCTGCATGATTTGTTAACCATTCGATCCGGCGTGGTCCAAAACGATGCCCTTTTGCGTTTTATACAGATTGGTTCACTCTAAGTGGACCAGATTGGGCCAAAACCACCAAAAACCGTTGCAGGCTTGACAAGCCCATGCTCCGAGGCTATTGAACCGATCTGCATTTTTGTCTCCACTTTCAGTCCGACGTGGTCGAAAATGGTACCGTTTTGCGTTTTATCCAGATTGGTTCATTATAAGTAGACCAAATTGGACCAAAACCACCGAATCCAGTTGCAGACAAGCCCATACTCCGAGGCTATAGAACCGATCTGCATGATTTTTTCACCTTTCGATCCGCCGTGGTCCAAAACGGTGCCGTTTTGCGTTTTATACAGATTGGCTTACTCCAAGTGGACCAAATTGGACAAAAACCACCAACAACTGTTGCAGGCAAGCATATGCTCCGAGGCTATGGGACTGATCTGCGTGATTTCTTCACCATTCGATCCAGCGTGGTCCAGAACCGTGCCGTTGTGTTTTATCCAGATTGGTTTACTTTAAGTGGACCAAATTGGGTCAAAACCAACAAAACCGTTGTAATTGGTATGGAGCTGTCCGCTCCGGAGAAAGTTAGTGTCAAGTTCAGGTCAAGTTCAGGTCACTGAAGGTAAAAATTTGAAATTGATAAATCGAAATGAAAAAAACATGTTTATATATCAGTTTGATCTAAAAAAAAACAGTGCTGGCATTTATTTGTCTATATCCTAACTATTTGGTCACTATGCATCTTGCAAGATACTATGTGACTATTATGTACCTTTTATGTTATTTAGAATGTATCTTACTTAACAATGTTGGAACGAAAATCTTCCCGATATACTCTCCAGGCACGTTGTTCGTTGTTCTGTTCAACCCACTGGCGGATCCAGGGGGGGGGGGGCATTTAGGGCGGCCGCCCCCCCCCCCCCCCCCCTCCCCAAAGCCCAAAGTGGCCTGTTTGGCCCCCCAAAAGGTTCACTCAAAAAGTGATCGTTAATGACTAAACGATACCTTATTTTTTATCTTTGTGATAAAAGTAATTCTTTGGTGAAAAAATATGGAAGTAATTTGGTAGCAATCGACATAGGCAAAATAAACATTAGTGCGCAAGACACAATCCGAAGGCAATATGCTGGTTCTTTACAGACCTTGGGTTCTGTTATATCGGGGGTGACATCCAGAGTACTTATATAATGAGTAGGTTCAAGCTAGGCGACTACCATGTATACGTCACGCCTGGTTCAAACTAGAATAAACTAACTATGTTACCATATAACTATTTCTGGTATGGTTTTTGGAACAGTTCTTATTTTCTTCCATAATTTCAACTATATAGTAGGATATGGTAATCCCATCGGAAGATATCTTAATAGAAAACGAAATATATTTAATACAATTTGGTGTTTTTTCGAATTAAAATAATATTTAAAGTTCATTGATACATCAATTTGATCAGACAAATGCCTATAAACACCATTTTAACAGTTCAGTTCAGTTCAGTTTATTAGAACATTCCATAGGTATAGGTATTACTGTTCCACGTCGGGTACATAAATGGGCAAAACCCATACGCAAATACATTGTAAAAAGAAACACAGTAAAACACCGCAAAACGACAAAGTAAAACGAATCAGAGGCACGGTAAAAAAACATGCTAAGACTTAATTAAGAGCATGGCATATCCTGTAACGCCGCCTTGAAGGCGTTGACTGTGGGCTTATTCCGGATAGATGGCAGGAGTACGCTCCACGCCAAAGCCGCACGGTGGGAGAACACCCCCGCTGCGATGCACTATGGTTGCATTTGGTCACATGTAGGTCACCTCTCTCAGAGGCGCGCGTCCGCCTTGTCGACACGTCGCTCCGTCGGGTGAACATTTCCCGGATCGCTACAGGCGAGTCATCGTGCATCAGTGCGCTAAACACTTTGACAAGGTCACGGCGCACTACCAGTCTCGATCCTTGGCCAGTTCAGTGACTTAAAGGAAATAGTTCACCTTCGGGCAATTTTTCAGAACACGATTTTATTATATTTTTAATACAGTTTCTTTTTTATTCTCAAAAATGGTCCTACATCGCGCCAATTTAGGACAGAAGGTCGTAAATTATTAATGTTATGGTGTGCATTTTTGGTCTGCGCATGCTCCATGGCAGTGCTGGCACTTTCAGACGGTACGGTACATCATATATGCGCCGTATTCCTTCGCCAAAAAGTCAAATATCTTCGGCTGGAGAGTCTTTTCAGCCAATACAAGTTCCAGATAAGGATTTCTCAACACGGGCTACAAAACTGCTATTTCAGTTCAAAACACATGTTGAAGGTGAACTATTTCCATTAAGAGCCGGTGTGATGTGGTGATACTTTTTGAATCCAGTGACGAGCCTCGCTGCAAAGTTAATATTTTTTTAAATTTTGTGTAGCTGATCCTTGGCAGCCGCAGCCCACACGCTCAGGCAGTAAGTTATGTGTGGAAAGACGTTGGCCTGAATGATAATTTTGATGACATTACTGGAGAAGTAATGCCGAAACTTGTACAGGGTTACAAGAATTCGGTTACATTTCTGGACTACAGCCGTTACATGCGCCCCCCAAGTCAGCCCGGCGTCGATAATAACGCCCAGAACCTTGACCTTCTCCGAAGGCCGTACTGTCGAGTCGCCGATTTTGAAGTAGAAGTTTGCCGACTTTTTCAGATTTTGCCTGGACCCGACTAGCATGAAGTCTGTTTTTCCTTCGTTCATTTTCAGTGAATTAGCGTTAAACCAGGCCTGGAGCTCGTTTACGGTGGTTTCTAGTCTGTTTTTTTTTAATCATCGAGGCCGAACCCGTCCGGAGACGTGCAGTCCAGGTGCACTGTGTCATCAGCGTAGGTAGTCAGACTTCCGTGAGACAAGTAGCACGGCAGGTCGGCGGTAAACAATATAAAGAGAATCGGTCCAATAATCGAGCCCTGGGGCACTCCGCATGACACCGGCAAACAGCGTCGTCCACCCCGAACAATCTGCCCTCGGCCGCTCAAATAACTACGGAACCAGTCAATGTCCATAACACCGTACCAAGACAGTTTTGTGAGGAAGACGGCGTGGTCAACGCTGTCAAACGCCTTGGATAGGTCGACTGTTGTTACCGACGATACGAGCCCTCTGTCGTTGTTCTTGACCAGGCGCTCGACAGCGGCGAGCACGGCATCCTCGGTAGAGTGGCGCACCCTATAGGCATACTGAGATGGGCTAAACAGATAGGCCGAGCTAAGATAAGTAGTCAGTTGACAGCATACTACTTTCTCAAAGATTTTTGACAAGATACCGAGAAGTGAAATAGGACGATTGTTCGATGGCACAGTAGGGTCGCCTGATTTTGGTATCGGGACGACACACACCCTCTTCCATGCGTCAGAGAACACTTTGGTGGTCAACGAGAGGTTAATGAGGCGAAGCAAGTGTGGACCTATCACCGGAAAGCACTGACGGACGGCCTCCAGAGGAATCTCGTCCAGTCCCACCGCTCGCGTCCCACTTCCTTTTCAGAAACTTTTCAGCGCAATAATCCTTCTTAAAAACGGCTAATATGTGTCAATACAACCTTCGCAAATGAATGCGGTACATAGCTATGTTTAGCCATCATCGTGAAACATAGGACAAATGCGTTGCACAGGAGGAAACACCAGAAATGTAAAATGATCAGCACTGAGCCGGTCGTTACCGCTAGAACGACCCGATGATAATTCAACAATGGACTTAATAACTTCAGGGACAAAAAAAACTTCGAATTCATGGCTTACTGTTGAAAATCACCGTATATAACACATTGTTTACATTCTGTATTTCTCACACTATTAAAAAATTCGGAGAAGTTATCCCTCTGCACAGTCCACATGTTCGCAATATTTCCCTCACCCGCGAGATGTCGGTAATTGATGGAGCGAGAAGCGAGCTGCTATTCAGCAGTTTCGCCTCTTTCCAGAATGCAGCAATACTGTAAGGAGTTTGAACAAGTTTGTCCGCCCATGTAGGTAATCGCACTATTCGTAAACAAAGACTTTACAACGAACACCTGTACGGTGTTGATCCAGCTACTCGTTGGCATTGGTGCCCCGCTTTGGTAGCGCGGATCCCAGCTGGGAGGCTGTCTCTCCTCAGCTGACCTGTGTCTGTCCTCTGTCCCCGACACACAAACACAGTCAGCTTGGTCCCAGACACGTGAGTCACAGTCTTCCCCTTCCATTCCCAGTGGTCATCGCAGTCGCCAGTGCCGACCCTCAGCCCCCAGTCAGCCGGTCACAGTGCCGACCCTCGGCCCCCAGTCAGCCGGGCACAGTGCCGACCCTCCGCCCCCAGTCAGCCGGTCACAGTGCCGACCCTCAGCCCCCAGTCAGCCGGTCACAGTGCCGACCCTCAGCCCCCAGTCAGCCGGCCACAGTGCCGACCCTCAGCCCCCAGTCAGCCGGTCACAGTGCCGACCCTCAGCCCCCAGTCAGCCGGCCACAGTGCCGACCCTCAGCCCCCAGTCAGCCGGTCACAGTGCCGACCCTCAGCCCCCAGTCAGCCGGTCACAGTGCCGACCCTCAGCCCCCAGTCAGCCGGTCACAGTGCCGACCCTCAGCCCCCAGTCAGCCGGCCACAGTGCCGACCCTCAGCCCCCAGTCAGCCGGTCACAGTGCCGACCCTCAGCCCCCAGTCAGCCGGTCACAGTGCCGACCCTCAGCCCCCAGTCAGCCGGCCACAGTGCCGACCCTCAGCCCCCAGTCAGCCGGTCACAGTGCCGACCCTCAGCCCCCAGTCAGCCGGTCACAGTGCCGACCCTCAGCCCCCAGTCAGCCGGTCACAGTGCCGACCCTCAGCCCCCAGTCAGCCGGCCACAGTGCCGACCCTCAGCCCCCAGTCAGCCGGTCACAGTGCCGACCCTCAGCCCCCAGTCAGCCGGTCACAGTGCCGACCCTCAGCCCCCAGTCAGCCGGTCACAGTGCCGACCCTCAGCCTCCAGTCAGCCGGGCACAGTGCCGACCCTCAGCCCCCAGTCAGCCGGTCACAGTGCCGACCCTCAGCCCCCAGTCAGCCGGTCACAGTGCCAACCCTCGGCCCCCAGTCAGCCGAGCACAGTGCCGACCCTCAGCCCCCAGTCAGCCGGTCACAGTGTCGGCCCTCAGCCCCCAGTCAGCCGGCCACAGTGCCGACCCTCAGCCCCCAGTCAGCCGGTCACAGTGCCGACCCTCAGCCCCTAGTCAGCCGGTCACAGTGCCGACCCTCAGCCCCCAGTCAGCCGGCCACAGTGCCGACCCTCAGCCCCCAGTCAGCCGGTCACAGTGCCGACCCTCAGCCCCCAGTCAGCCGGGCACAGTGCCGACCCTCAGCCCCCCAGTCATCGCAGTCGCCAGTGCCGACCCTCATCCCCCAGTCAGCCGGTCACAGTGCCGACCCTTAGCCCCCCCCCCCGTCATCGCAGTCGCCAGTGCCGACCCTCAGCCCCCAGTCATCGCAGTCGCCAGTGCCGACCCTCAGCCCCCAGTCAGCCGGTCACAGTGCCGACCCTCAGCCCCTAGTCAGCCGGTCACAGTGCCGACCCTCAGCCCCATTCAGCCGGTCACAGTGCCGACCCTCAGCCCCCAGTCAGCCGGGCACAGTGCCGACCCTCAGCCCCCAGTCAGCTGGTCACAGTGCCGACCCTCAGCCCCCCAGTCATCGCAGTCGCCAGTGCCGACCCTCAGCCTCCAGTCAGCCGGTCACAGTGCCGACCCTCAGCCCCCAGTCAGCCGCTCAGCCGGTATGAGTCTCGGTCCTGGCCGTCCGCAGACATCAGACAGCTTAGTCCGAGTCACCAGCCGCCCAGTCGTCAATCTCACATCTCGGTCACAGTCATTGTTCTCCAGTGCCCACTCCCCAGTTTTCAATCCCAGTCCTCACTCCCCAGTTCTCAGTCCTAGTATTCAGTCCCAGTCCTCGAGGCGAGCTGCGTCCCGCAGGCAGGCAGCGGGTGCCGCTCTCCTCAACACGTGGAAGCCGATGCTGTAGGCCGGCAGACTCAGGGTCGGTCCGGCCGGCAGCGACGCCGTCGGGATCGCCGGCAGCCGCTCCCCGTCCAGTTCCAACAGACGCCCGTTACACAGGATACCCCTGCGGCGAGAGGCATGAGAACATTACATGTGAACAGCTCCAACAGACGCCCGTTACGCAGGATACCCCTGTGGCGAGAGGCATGAGAACATTACATGTGAACAGCTCCAACAGCCGCCCCTTACACAGGATACCCCTGCGGCGAGCGGCATGAGAACATTACATGTGAACAGCTCCAACAGACGCCCCTTACACAGGATACCCCTGTGGCGAACGGCATGAGAACATTACATGTGAACAGCTCCAACAGACGCCCGTTACACAGGATACCCCTGTGGCGAGAGGCATGAGAACATTACATGTGAACAGCTCCAACAGCCGCCCCTTACACAGGATACCCCTGCGGCGAGCGGCATGAGAACATTACATGTGAACAGCTCCAACAGACGCCCCTTACACAGGATACCCCTGTGGCGAGCGGCATGAGAACATTACATGTGAACAGCTCCAACAGACGCCCCTTACACAGGATACCCCTGTGGCGAGCGGCATGAGAACATTACATGTGAACAGCTCCAACAGGCGCTCCTTACACAGGATACCTCTGGGGCGAGCGGCATGAGAACATTACATGTGAACAGCTCCAACAGACGCCCGTTACGCAGGATACCCCTGTGGCGAGCGGCATGAGAACATTACATGTGAACAGCTCCAACAGACGCCCCTTACACAGGATACCCCTGGGCGAGCGGCATGAGAGCAGTGGTGGATCGTGGTCCTCAAAGTGCCTAAAGCCCAAGTCCAGAAGTTGCAACGGGTAGGAGCAGCTGCGAGTTTAGTTAACAAACTTAAAACAAATCACAGGCGTAGAAACGGGAGTCGGGGGCCATGCCCCATATTTGGTCCGATTTGTTTTTATACAATCTTTATTTTTTTGCCAATGAGGAAAATTTGGGTAATTAAAAGATAGGTCAAGACGAGACGAGCTCAAACACCTATGCAAGTACATTTTGCATAGGGGGTTGGGTTTCACTCAAGCCAAGATCAATGTTTCACTGCCCCCACTTTTCATGACGTTCCTAAGTTTCTGAAACAAATATGAAATAAGCCGTTAAAGTTAGTTCAAGTTTTCTCTCAAATCATGTCAGAGCGTAAGCCAATTTACGGCCGATTTCAGGCTTTTGGAGTACCTACTACAGCCCTTTTGGTCCCACATAAATCAAGTAGTGACAAAATCTTAACTCTCAACCCTCGCCCTACGGGGGTCCTAAAACGAACCCCCTGAGGTTTTTCTTGCATAACTTTTTAAACATACGGTGTATCATGCTGAAATTTTCAGTAGCTAAGTATACACAAATTATACGTATGCTGTAAATTTTTATTGAAATTGGTTGCGAAATTTGGGAAATAATGATGTTTTGATGACATCATGTTGGTGGAAAAATGATAAATGTTTGAAAAATCGTAAAAAACAGAGTTTTGCAGCAAATTGCAAACGCAATTACGCAAAGATACAAAATGTCATTTTCTTTAAAATGGCGATCTCGGATTTTCAAACTTTTGGGTTTTTGACCCCCAAAATGAACAAAAACTGATTTTTTTTGGAAAAATCACCACAAAATAAAAAATTCGAAGACGTTAAAAAAACGGAATATATCGGAAATATGAGATAACTGAGTATGGACAATATTCAAACCAAATTTCCAAGACATATCTTTATTTTTGATTGAGTGATGGCTCCCTAAGTGTCAGAAGTTCATGACGTCATTTTTTAAAATAACGTTTTTTGACTTTTTTTACCAGGTACGAATACATAATTACCTTTTCTGTATTTCTGAGACAAAACTGGTCTAGGAACATGCCTTTTTTTACATTTATCAAATTTTCGTTTTGAGGTTTTCTGACAGAGCAAAATCGCTGTTCTGGACGTGGTCGATCGAGGTCATTCACTTGACCTGGAAGGTCACTCGTTGACCCGAAACCTAAAAATTACATACCGTTAGATTCTAAACATGACAGGCAACATGTTGGTTCTTACCGCGTTGCTCTATGTTGCTTGGTTTGGCAGTTAACAGGGGGGTCTTTTTAGGACCCCCGTAGGGCGAAGGTGAAAAAGCTCCCGTAGGGCGAGGGTTGAAGGGAAATGTTCACCTTTTGATCTACTGTTCTGCATTATCTTATGCATCGTGTATGGTATCAAATTGGTCGAGTCTCAATTTAAAAATGAAATCACAACTTTGTATATTTCCTAAATTAATTTTGGGGTAAATTTAACAAACAAGTACATATGCTTCTTTCGGAGTTCATGATCGGTGTTTTCCCTTCACTATTTGGAAGCGCGACGTATCTGTCGCTTTTCTTTCTTTTGATAACTTCTCCCTGAAACAAATCACCGACACTAAATAGGTTGCCGTTGCGTGCTCAAAGTGAACTTCCGATTTCTTTGCCAGTTTTTTAATTGCTTGTTGATTTTTTTTAAATATTATTTTGCATGATAAGCTAAAGCATAGTGTTGTATACAGCCAGAGACATAACTGTACAACAACACCTAATGTTGAAAACAAATGAACCCATTTAAAACAAAAATTGAGGGTCGCAACCACTAACTAGTCCGTCTTAGCGTCCCCAAGTTAACTGCTAATTTGGTTACCTTATTATTCAATTTGTGTTGATTGTTAAGGATATTAGGGCATATAATCACAACAGACAGAGTGCAAGACATATTTTCCATACAATTTTGTCAAAAAACAATACGACAAAGCATGGAATTCGAAATTCGTTACCAAGTACTTGCAGGTACCGGTCGTTATAAGCGTAGAACGCTTATCAACATTGAGTTGAAATATCTCTCGGTTGGAATTGTTATATGCAAAATGTGATAAATTTACGATATATTTTGGTCTCGTCTATCGATTTCAAGTAATAGCTCCATTTTTGTGGAAAAAGGTGAATATTTCCCTTGAACCCTATTCCCTGCGGGGGCATTCTGCCCCTCCCGGTGGTTTTTCACTTGCCGCTTCTAAACCGTTAGGCCTAGCGTCCTGAAACTTTATGACTTTTCCCAGAATTGAATAGCGCGTTTTGTGCCAAAATTTTGAAAACATCGGTCCAGCAGAGGCGGTTCCAGGCTCCTGTTTTGGGGAGGGTGTTACGAATGCGGTTTGCGTCGCATACTTTCTTCGTGGTTTGCAGTGCAATACATGCGTCAGAAACAATTGCAATGCAATATGCATCATAGATACTGGGATGTACTTTTTTTGGCAGAGGTGCACTCAGGATAAAACAAATGGGAGGCGATACCCAACCTCAAATTAGGTCCAACTTCAAATTAGTAAGATGATAAAAGTGTTACGTGCATGGTGCCCCCATGTTTTTCCTGGATCCGCCTAGGCGCAATATATCAAATTTAACAAATTACAGCATATAATGCCCATATATGACGTTCATGTCGTCCCAAACAATCACGAAAAGCACATATTTTTTCCCAGAAAATCCCCCCATTTTACATTCCCTGAATACGCCTATGATTTTTATTTTGTTTTTTGCCTTTTGATATATTAACCCGCGCACTGCAGGGGCTTTGCGCCGAACACGAACTGCAGGGGGGGTTGATTTCCGCCCCCCTGATATCTCGAAAACTACGCAACGTAGCGAGAAGCGGAAAAAGCATTTGATAGCTTCATACATGTTCTATCGAAAGTATTTCAGTGGTTTTTTGAGTCAGGTCAAAATTGAGGTCACCAGAGGTCATCAAAGCTAAAATTTTCCAGTTTTTCCTGTTTTAGGACATCGCTCTAGAAATTCCATATATCTCAGAAACGATGATAGTTAGAAACAAACGGAAAAAAGCAAACGCCAGCCAGTGAAATCTGTAATCGCTAACGTGTCCTCAGATTTGATCTCAGGTCAATATTTGAGGCTCCAGAGGTCAAAAAGAAAAAAAAAACCGTTTTTTTGTTATTTTTTTTTCCTATTAACTTTTTACCTAATAAAGATAACGGAAAACTGTTTACGCCATTGTGTTTATCTTGTCAATGCGCTTTGAATACTATAAATGGTGACCTTGTTAAGTCAATTTAACAATTTGACCTAAGGTCAAGGTCAAGTGGTGACCCAAGTAGGGCATGTTGCATATGGGAAGACGTGTCTCGGCGAGACAAACACATTGATGTCTGTTTTACTTCTCTATCTTCATTATGTCCAGAGTTATTGACAAAAAAGTGATGGTGACCTCGCATGACCTCAAATGACCCAATAGGGGTCACTGGACAAAACTTACACTTGGATCATCAAGAACATCCTATAATAACATGATCCAGAAGTAATTGGACTAGTACCATGCATATCCTTGAAATAAGAAGCATTTGTATATTTCCCCATTGACTTATTATGGGGAGGTTACGAAATTGACCTGACCTTAGGTCACCGATATCAAAATTCCGAGATAAACGAATTGTAAGTACTGATGCCTCCATGACATCCTGTAAGTTTCAACCTGATCGGTGAAAAACTCTGGCTTTGGCACAACTGCAAACATTTTTGTTGGTGGGGTCACTTGACCTGGTCTGGTGACCTGACCTGAGATGACCCGAGCATATTTTGTTTCTTCAAAGTGTGCGCAATTGATGTCCTAACAGGTATATCAAAACCCGGCGGCGCTGCGCGCCGCCGTTTTTTCGCTATCTTTGAAAAACCTGGGGGGGGGGCGGAAATCAACCCCCTGCAGTGCGCGGGTTAAATACCAGTACATTTGAAGCTCAAAAACTTTGGAGTATGACAATCGGTGGAGCCACATGGCCGCAATGACCTTCAAAAACACACACAAAATTTTCGGATTTTTTTTTGCCTCTTGTCGCCCGATTTTTAAACAAAACAAAAATTTCAGAGGCCAAAAAAGAGATCTTGTCATAACGAATCGAATGGCGTTTTCCCCATAGAAATCGACCGAGCAGTTCTCGAAATCTGGAGGGGGGGGGGGGGCAGAAACTAGAGGCCGGACTACTGTCTGCGGTCTCAGCCGGGCTGAGAACCATGCAGCCGGGTGAGAGAGCTGCGATATTTCCTGAAACATCAGAATACCCGTAACGAACTATAACGCCAAAATTAAGTTATATCTCACGTGATATTGAAGAATGTGTTGTATCCTTATAGTGATGAATATGGGAACGGGATACGGGAACGGGATACGGGAACGGGATACGGGAACGGGATACGGGAACGGGATACGGGAACGGGATACGGGAACGGGAACGGGATACGGGAACGGGATACGGGATACGGGAACGGGATACGGGAACGGGATGCGGGAACGGGATACGGGAACGGGATACGGGAACGGGATACGGGAACGGGATACGGGAACGGGATACGGGAACGGGATACGGGAACGGGATACGGGAACGGGATACGGGAACGGGATACGGGAACGGGATACGGGATACGGGAACGGGATACGGGAACGGGATACGGGAACGGGATACGGGAACGAGATACGGGAACGGGATACGGGAACGGGATACGTGAACGAGACACGGGAACAGAAACGGGACACGGGAACGGGATACGGGATACGGGAACGGAATACGGGATACGGGATACGGGATACGGGATACGGGATACGGGATACGGGATACGGGATACGGGAACGGGAACGGGATACGGGAACGGGATACGGGATACGGGAACGGCATACGGGAACGACATACGGGATACGGGAAACGGGATACGGGATACGGGATACGGGATACGGGATACGGGATACGGGATACGGGATACGGGATACGGGATACGGGATACGGGATACGGGATACGGGATACGGGATACGGGATACGGGATACGGGATACGGGATACGGGATACGGGATACGGGATACGGGATACGGGATACGGGATACGGGAACGAGATACGGAACGACAAGCAAGGGCGAAGCGCTCGCTCGTCCTTCCGTGGTATATGGGAAAAATCTGAATATGAGCGGCCGGCCCGGTCCGGCCCGTGGCGGCGCTTTTGAGAAGCTTATATCTCTGCAACCGTAAGTCCGATTGGCAAGCGGACTTCTTTGCTGAGTATCCCCATCCAACCTACCCTGTTTCTGACCAGTGCCGATTCCTATGATATGATCCTTCTATGAATCAGACAATAGCAAAATGGCAGCAGAAGGGACTTCAAACTGAAACTATACCAATTAGGTGAGCCACAAGATGGCTAGACAACACACAATATTTTCATAGATGACACGTTATGGATGCCGGCAAGGCAAATGACCTACAAGTGAAGTAGGCAGACAGCACAAGTGAAGAACAATGACAGTGGCCAACAAAACCAACACATAACCGCAGTGCCACATCATCAGCAACAACGCAGATCCTTCTAGGTCGTGATCCTCACTGTTCACCGTCCAGTTCACCCATCTTGTCATCACTAGAACTAAGGCCAGTTAATTATAGTTTGCTCCCTTCCTCCACTCGCATCTGGCTACAAATCCATGAACAGGCAACCAGATTGATGGGCGAACAATTTCTCAGCAATGTCTGAGTTTCAATAATAGAGTTACAACAGTTGTTGGCCATACACCACATCATACATGCCAAATGCTATTTCCACATTACCTAATACCAGTAAGGCGCCGTAGTTGGCGATGAACGAGCGAGCGCGAAGGAAATGTATAGGGAAATTTGAACTCGATCGGGCAAGTAGATTCAGAGATACAAAAAAGGGTGCGCATGTGCAGAGGCACTCACCTTGGACTTGTGGGAAAGTGGGGGCTGAGAGCTCCCTAACCACACACCAAATTTGAACACAATCGGCTCAGCCGTTACAGAAATATAGAATAGGGGTGTGCACGTGCGCACGTGCAAAGCCACCACACCCCTGACTTGTGGAAAGGCGGCGGCTGAGAGGTCCCTAACCACACAACAACCAAATTTGAACACAATCGGCTCAGATGTTCCTGAGATACAGAATAGGGGTGTGCACGCGCGCACGTGCAGAGGCACCCACCCCTGACTTGTGGGAAACTGGCGGATGAGAGGTCCCTAACCACACACCAAATTTGAACACAGTCGGCTCAGCCGTTCCTGATATATAAAATATGGGTATGCACGTGCGCACGTGAAGTCACCCCACCCATGAGTTCTTTGAAGTGGCGGTTGAGGGTCCCTAACCACATACGAAATTTGCACATAATCTGCCCAGCCGTTGCGGAGTTATTGCGAGAAAAACTTTTTAACACCCCTCACGCGGCACGCGCCACGCGCAGTAGTAGTCACCCACATGAGTCGGCACTGGTCTCAAACAGGGTAGGTTAGATGTGGCTGCTCAGCAAAGAAATCCGCTTGTCAATCGGACGTGCGGTTGCAGAGATATGAACTTCTCAAAAACGTCGCCACTGGCCGGGTCGGGCCGGGCCGCTCATAATCAGATTATTCCCATACACAAAGGAAGGACGAGCGAGCGCTTCGCGCTCGCTCGTTATCAATTAATAATGAATATACAAGTTCTATACTTGAATTGGCATTTTTGTTCTAATTATTTTGAAAGCTTTCATTCAACTGTGGATAATTTTACACAAACAAAATAATTTTGAGCAAGTACCTACCAATGCAGGATTATCCATCTTCCTTTACTCTGACTCTTCGTTAATCACCAAATATCCATGTTTCAAAACCAAAGCAAATTCAAACAATGGAATACCAGGATCGAATCAGTTCAACTTCAAGCTAATCAAAGCCATACATATAAGGTAGAACCGTCCCTGCTGAGCAGTATCTGCCATGACGTCACCGAGGGCATACTTACCTATATCCGGCATAGCAAGATAAATATATGAAACACTATTTCGCAAGTGACACATGTAAAGCACATCATCAATAATGTATGATAGGCAGTATCAAGTCTCATATTAATGACAAAGAAACTCACAGGGATCCAAAAAGTAATTTACCGGTGACGTCACCGGGGGAATTTATTGAACAGCTTATAGGCATTGGGATGACAACGGCCTGCAAGCTAATCACACAGTCTGATGGTAACGCCACCCTTGCTTGTGGTGGCGTTGCCATCAGAATCTTGAGATATCACCTGGTAAACCTCAAACGACCAACACAATCTTTCATATTTCGCAAGGGGCCGGATATTTCGTGAAGTATTTCCCAAGGCAGACGGGGGCCGCTCTTAAAATTCTGGCCGGCGGTTCGCGGCCCTATGTTAAAGCAATGGAAGTGGCCCACGCCACGATCGCGGCCCAGGATGTTAGAGACATTTCAGGACACGTATTTTTGGCGATAATGATTTCTATCCGATACAAATATATCGGCCGAAGTTGGGGGTGGTGGTATTTGTGGTTCACAACTAGCAATAATAAAGAAAGAAACTTGACAGCTAATTTGAAAAGTATGTGTAGTTGTGCATTACACTTTACATAATTGATGACCACAGAGCAAAGCAGATTGTTAAATTGGGACATTTTCGACCACGGAGCAAGTTCTTGTAGGGAATATTTTGGCGCCCACGATATATAGTAAGTTCGCACTTTTAACACCCTTGGCCCTCCCACAAGTCAGGGGTGGGGTGCCTCTGCACGTGCGCATGTGCACGCCCCTATTCTATATATCAGGAACGGCTGAGCCGATTGTGTTCGAATTTAGTGTGGTTAGGGTGCCCTCAGCCGCCGCCTTCGTAAACAAATTAGTGCCTTATCTTCAATAGGCAAAAAGTTATTTGCGAAAAACGGTTTTGCCCAAAACAGTTTTTTTAAACATTTGATGACCTCTGGAGCCTAAAATATAGACCTTACCTGAAATTTGGTGACACAAATGGGATTGCATATTTCAAGAGCTTTCGATTGTTTTTCCCAGTTTGTTCCTAGGTAGTTCTCGATATATTTGGGGGTTTCTGAAGCGAAGTCCTAAAACTGGAAAATCTTACCTTTGATGACCTCTGGTGACCTCAATATTGACCTGACTTAAACAAAAACTGATATACCTTCGATAGAGCTTGTCTCGTGCTATCTAACGCCGTTTTACGCTTGCCGCTACGTTGAGTGGTTTTCGAGATCTTTGTGGGGAGGGGGTGGGGGGGGGGGGGGGATCCGCCCCTCTCCAGGGCGTGTAACTATCAGAGGCCCTCCAAGGTGCGTGTTAAGATATGACTATCGTGTTGTAGAAACCCCTCGTATCACAATGTGGTGTATTTTTTCAAGCAAATTTCTAAGCAAACGGTATCCAAAACTTTTTGTAAATCAAGATATAAGGAGCATGCTATTTCGTTATTTTGTAAGATATTTTATAACTTCATCGTACATGTGCACAATTGGCATGTACGTACTGTGTTGTTTCCTTAATCCGAATTGAAGAAGATCCAGGATATTATTTTGATTAACCTTCGCCCCACTGGAGGTGGCAGAATCTTCCCCTTCCTGATTTTCTCAATAACTTGAAAACAATGATAGATATCGACCTCAACCTTTCAGTACCTTATGCTGCATCAATTGTACGTCTTATCACAACATTTCAATGCAAATGGTAGAGTACTTTGGGAGATAATGACCTTTTAATCGCGTCATGTCATGCCATTTTTGGTGGAAAAACAATAAATGTTTCAAAAATCGAAGGAAATCGAGTTTTGAAGCAAATTGCAAATACAAAACACCGAAAGAAAGGAAATGACATGATATTCATAATGGCTATCGCGGATTTGCGAGATTTCGAATTTGTACTTCAAAAAAAATAAAAATAAGAATTCTTTGTCGAACGTTATTGTTGTTTTACAACATACAACATACTGTACGGTTTGAATTATGTGGGCCCCCTTGGCTACGAGGGCGCCTTTGATCCCATTTGCCCCCCCCCCCCTGGGAGAAATCCTGCCTACGCCCTGACTGTGACATGAGGAAATGTGACATGAGGATATGTGACAGTACTGACTGTGACAGGCAATGTGACAGTACTGATTGTGACATGTGGAAATGTGACAGTACTGACTGTGCCATGATGAAATGTGACAGTACTGATTGTGACACGAGGAAATGTGACAGTACTGACTGTGACATGAGAATATGTGCCAGTACTGACTGTGACGTGAGGTTATGTCAGGTTATGTGACTGTGACGTGAGGTTATGTGAGGTTATGTGACTGTGACGTGATGTTATGTGAGGTTATGGGACTGTGACGTGAGGTTTAGTGGCGGTACTGACTGTGACGTGAGGTTATGTCAGGTTATGTGACTGTGACGTGATGTTATGTGAGGTTATGGGACTGTGACGTGAGGTTTAGTGGCGGTACTGACTGTGACGTGAGGTTATGTGAGGTTATGTGACTGTGACGTGAGGTTATGTGAGTTTACGTGACTGTGACGTGAGGTTTAGTGACGGTACTGACTATGACGTGAGGTTATGTGAGGCTTTGTGACTGTGATATGAGGTTTAGTGACGGTACTGACTGTGACGTGAGGTTGTGTGAGGTTATGTGACTGTGACGTGAGGTTTAGTGGCGGTACTGACTGTGACGTGAGGTTATGTGAGGTTATGTGACTGTGACGTGAGGTTTAGTGACGGTACTGACTGTGACGTGAGGTTGTGTGAGGTTATGGGACTGTGGCGTGAGGTTTATTGACGGTACTGACTGTGACGTGAGGTTATGTCAGGTTATGTGACTGTGACGTGAAGTTTAGTGACGGTACTGACTGTGACGTGAGGTTATGTGAGGTTATGTGACTGTGACGTGAAGTTTAGTGACGGTACTGACTGTGACGTGAGGTTATGTGACGGTACTGACTGTGACGTGAGGTTGCCGTCCGGTGGCGTCATCATGTACTGGATGCCGCCGTGCTGCAGATCGCTGTCCAGCCGTATCTTCTGCGGCAGCTCCGACAGGTTCAGGGTGAAGCACGATACAGAATCTGCATCAGAGACAGCAGTTAAACACAAACACTGACTGGCGCTGCATGCCAAATATGTGCATTACTATGTTCGTCCCAGGGTTGTCATCACCGGCGGGGGGGGGGACATGTTCGCTTTGCTCCCCTCTCCCAGATTAACATTAAACAACATTAACTCTATGAAGGGGGGGGGGGGGGGCTGACCCCCACTCCAAATCTTGTGGCGACGTCCCTGGGTCGACTCACATTTAAGGCCTGGGAGATATTTACTGTGGAGATATTGCGAACCGATACCTTTGATCCATGCAGAGGTATTCTTCTATATGACATGTTCAACCTTCGCCCTGGTGTGGGGGGGGGGGGGCATTTTCACCCCCTGAGGTTTTTCGGGAACACCGGGAAAACGGAGGCGCAAATTTGGCACAGCTATTTGGGCATCAATTACCCACATTGTGTGCAAATTTCGACACCTGGTTATCTTAGGTCAGGTCACCGGGTCACGTCAAGTGACCTTACCTCCAAAAATGTTTGTGGTCGTGTCAAAGACACAGTGATTGTCCGATATATTTGAAACTTACTGGATTTCATAAGGTTATAAGTACCTACAATTCCATTATCTCTGATTTTTTTTTGTCGGTGACCTAAGGTCAGGTCAATTTCATGACCTCCCCATTATAAGTCAATGGGGAAATATACAAATGCTTCCTATTCAGATAATATGCATTAGATCAGGTTAATTCCTTCAGAATAATGTTTTTTGGCTCATTCTTGATGACCCATGTGCAATCGTTTCTCAATGACCTCTGTAAGGTCAGATGTGGTCATTTGAGGTCACCATCACTGTTTTGACATTAACTCTGGATAAAATAAAGATAGATGCGTGCAAACGGCACCAATGTGTTTGTATCATCAAGACGCAACACCCCATATGCAACATTGCCTACCTGGGTCAACAAATGACCATGACCTGAGGTAAAATTGGAGGTTGACCTAAACAGGTCACTATCAACATGTGTCGAAGCGTCTTGACGAGACAAACACGATGGTGTTAAAGTTATGACTATGTTCAACCGATGAAAAGTTATGCACGATTTTATATACAAAAACGTAATTGTTCCCTTTGGTGACCTATGTGGCCTGAGCTATTGACCTGAGCTAGAATGTAAGGACACTAATGGCGAAATTACATTTTCAAGAGCTTTCGATTGCTTTCCCGTTTGTTCTTAGCTATCACAGTTCCCGAGATATTTGGGGGTTTCTGGAGTAACGTCATATACTTTGAAAATGTGACCTTCGATGACCTCTGGCGACCTCAATATCGATCTGAGCCCAAAACTGCCCGAAATAACTTCGAATATCGTCTTTGAGAGCTGCAGCGGCTGTAACAGTTACCGTCTGGCAGGTGGTTGTGGCCGCAGTGGCAGTACATCCGCACCGTCTCCGGCCCCGATAGCGACACCGACAGTACTTGCCGACCGATCACTAACTTGTACACGTACGACAGCCAGTAGTCCTGCCGGTCAGCGGGTTATGGCTGCTGTGACGGCCGGCCGGACACCAGGCACCCGGTATTAGAGCCCGATGGGGCACTTCATACCGGCCAAACGCATGTTCCCTGGTGAAAAGAGCGACGTCGGCTAGTGCCACAACCCGTGAATGCTTCATAAGTGTACCCAAGTGGGGGGGGGGGGGGGGACGGGGCAGTCCCCCCCCCCCCTCTGAACGTGCCCCCTTGGCCGTGCCCCCTTGGTACGTGTCCCCTTGGCCGTATGTGCCCCTTTGGAAATAGGGCCCGGAGGGCCCTATTTCGAATTTAAAAAAAGAAGAAGAACAAACATGTTGAAAATATGCCCCTCTAAAAATATATTGCGACAAATCTGTTTTTTTTTTGGTGGGGGTACCTTATGCCCCCCTGATAAATGTATCCCCTCCTGGAGTGAATCATGGGTACGCCACTGGAATCCTTCCTGAAATAATTGTTTTTGCGGTCTTCATATTGCTCGTTAAAAAATCACTCTTCTCAAAATCTTAATATCAGTCCAACTCAATGCTCTCGGCCCGCCCCAGGTCCTGCCATCGCGTCACCTGTTCCCATCCTGTGCAGCCTCAGCCCATCCATTTATACCCCCTCCCCCCCCCCCCCAGTACCATGGCCGTACCGGGTTGGGTCTCATGTCACTGTCCAGCAGGGCGTAGTGGCCGCCGTAGAGCGACTGGCGCACCACTAGCTTTACTCCGTGGCGGGCGGCCAGGCCCAGCTTGTCTAGCCACAGGAATCCGGCCAGGTAGCGGTCGCTGAGCCCGGCCGCGCCGCCGCCCCAGGCGCTGCCCGTCTCCGTGATCCAGAGAGCAGCAGCACCGCCGGCCTCCCGCCGCATGGCGCCGATCTGACGCCGCAGCAGCTCCATGTAGGTGACGTTTGTAAAGTCAGCCGCGCTCGCCGTCCGCCCGTTAAAGTAGTACCTGTCAGAAGGCGCAGGTCGTCCACCCGTCAAAGTAGCACATATCAGAAGGCGCAGGCCGTCCACCCGTCAAATTAGTGCCTGTCAGAAAGCACAGGCCGTCCACCCGTCAAAGTAGTACCTGTCAGAAGGCGCAGGCCGTCCACCCGTCAAAGTAGTGCCTGTCAGAAGGCACAGGCCGTCCGCCTGTTAAAGTAGTACATGTCAGAAGGCGCGGGCCGTCCGCTCGTTAACGTAGTGCCTGTCAGAATGCGCAGGCCGTCCGCCCGTTAACGTAGTGCCTGTCAGAAGGCGCGGGCCGTCCGCCCGTCAAAGTAGTGCCTGTCAGAAGGCGCAGGCCGTCCGCCCGTTAAGGTAGTGCCTGTCAGAAGGCGCAGGCCGTCCACCCGTTAAAGTAGTACTTGTCAGAAGGCGCGCGCTGTCCACCCGTCAAAGTAGTGCCTGTCAGAAGGCGCAGGCCGCCCGCTCGTCAAAGTAGTGCCTGTCAAAAGGCGCGGGCCGTCCGCCCGTCAAAGTAGTGCCTGTCATAAGGCGCGGGCCGTCCACCCGTCGAAGTAGTGCCTGTCAGAAGGCACAGGCCGTCCGCCCGTTAAAGTAGTACCTGTCAGAAGGCGCGGACCGCCCACCCGTTAAAGTAGTGCCTGTCAGAAGGCGCTGGCCGTCCACCCGTTAAAGTAGTGCCTGTCAGAAGGCACAGGCCGTCCGCCCGTCAAAGTAGTGCCTGTCAGAAGGCGCAGGCTTTCCGCCCGTTAAAGTAGTACCTGTTAGAAGGCGCGGGCCGTACTTCCATTAAAGAAGTACTTGTCAGAAAGCGCAGGCCGTCCGCCCGTTAAAGTAGTACCTGTCAGAAGGCGCAGGCCGCCCGCCCGTTAACCCTATTCCCTGCGGGCGGCCAGAATTACGTTAAAGGGGGGGGGGGGGGCAGATTCTGCCCCCCCCCCCACCCCCCGCCAGAGATCTAGAGAACCGCTCGATCGATTTCGATGGGGAAAACGCCATTCGATGCGTCATGACAAGATCTCTGTTTGTGGACTCCGACATTTTTGTTTTGTTCAAAAATGGGGGACCAGGGGGCAAAAAATCTTATTTTTTCCTCTTTTTTTTAAGGTCATTGCGGCCATGTGGCTCGACCGATTTCCATGCCCCAAACGTTTTTGAGCTTCAAATATACTGGCCTTTAATATATCAAAAGACAATAAACAAAATACAAAATCATAGGCGTATTAAGGGAATGTAAAATGGGGGATTTTCTGAAAAAAAAGATGTGCTGTTCGTGATTGTTTGGGACGACATGAACGTCACATGTGGGCATTATATGCTGTAATTTGCCAATTTGATATATTGCGCATAGGCGGATACAGGAAAAAAAAACATGGGGGGCACCATGCGCGTAACGCTTTTATCATCTTACTAATTTGAAGCTGGACCTAATTTGAGGGTGGGTATCGCCTCCCATTTCTGTATCTTGAGTGCGCCTCTGCCCCAAAAATATGTACAATCCCAGTATCTATGTTGCATATTGCATTGCAATTGTTTCTGACGCATATATTGCACTGTAAACCACGAAGGAAGTATGCGCGGCAAAACCGCATTCGTAACAGCCTCCCCAAAACAGGAGCCTGGAACCGCCTCTGCTAAACCGATTTTTCAAAATTTTGACACAACACGCGCCATTCAATTTTGGGAAAGGTCACAAAGTTTCAGGACGCTAGGCCTAACGGTTTAGAAGCGGCAAGTGAAAAACCACCGGGGGGGGGGGGCAAAATCTGCCCCCCCCGCAGGAAATAGGGTTAAAGAAGTACCTTTCAGAAGGCATCCGCCCGTTAAAGTAGTACCTGTCAGAAGGCGCAGGCCGTCCGCCCGTTAAAGAAGTAGGTACCTGTCAAAAGGCGGCGGTCAGTGATGAAACAGCAATAGTATGACCGGAATTTGAATGTCACTTCGGTCAAATTGAAATGCATTTTCTTCTTAGTTAGCTTGACACAACATACGAGTAAGATACGAGATTTGAGCGTCCCAACTGCTTCCGTGCATGTCTGCGTGTGCTGACAGACTGAATGTGACAGGCGGCCAACTGGAACGGTCAGCGGGCCGCCTGTCTGTCTGACCCAGTACCCACTGGTGGAAGGTGACGGCGTCCACGGCGTCCCGGCCCGTCTCCAGGAACCTGCGCACGAACTCCTGGCCGGCCAGGTCGACCGGCCGCCGCTGCAGCCCGGCTGGCTGGTCCAGCCTGGGTCGGGTGACGTCCGGCCCCACTAGCCGAGCGGCCGGTCCCAGCAGCCGGCGCAGGTGCATGAAGTCGCCGCCCAGCGTCTCAGGCGCCACCGAGTAGTTGAACTTGTGCTGGTAGCTGTTGGGCTCTGTGGCAGAGGCCGGCGGGCGGCTGTCTCACGGCCTCGTACCGGGCCGGTGCACGGCGAAGGGTGGTGGGGGGTCGAGGCTAGCTCCCTCAGGGCCAGTGGCGGATCCAAAGGGAGGGGCCATGGTCCCCTCCCTTGAGCCTCGAAAGGGCCCATAGCTGAGTGTATATAGGGGCCATTTCGGTTTGTATAGGCCATGTGCTCCCCCACCGGGACGGGGGGGGAGCATGCCCCCCCCCTTCAAAGTTCAAACTTCAAAGTTGGGGGGACAGTGTCTTTTGTCCCCCCCCCCCCACACACACACACAACTTTGAGCACATGACACTGCCCTGAAATATCAAGCACCTCAAACATACACACATCAAGCATCTTCAACAGTAAGACAACAGTTATCCAGGGAATACAATTAAAAAAATTGCGCAGCTCCGCGGCGCAATTGCAATAGACATTCAATTGTATACGGGTTAAAACGAAATTATAAATTCGCGCCGTTTCGCGGCTTATTCATGTTTTGTTTATATGTTGCTACTTTCCTACATACTTGGGCAAAATAGTTCGCTTTCTCACGTTTTCTTTACCGCACTCTTTAAACGCAAAAAAAAAACATTTTTAGAGGTCATAGAGGAAAAATGCATATCCAGGGCATAAGATTTAAAAAAAAATGCGCCACTCCGCGGCGCAATTCCTTTAACACGCGCAGTGGAGAGGGGTATGCTACTAACCCGCAGTGGAGGAGGGGGGGGCACTTTAGTGCCCCCCTAACATCTCCGAAAGTATGAGAGCTCGAATGATGAAACTTACAGGGAGGTAGGTGCTATGATGATCTACATTTTCTGAAATTGTCTTCACCTTCGGTCAATATCTTCAAGGTCAAACGAGGTCACGAAGGTCAAACCTGACCAAATGTCACAATTTTGAGAATTTTACCTCTGTGACGCACAGGTCACCAGCAATGTGTTTCAAGTTGTTTCCGGGATGAACATTGACATTGTCTACCGAATGGCGTTTTAATCATTCCGATCCGACTGTTGGTTCCGAAGATATCGATTTGCCGACCGCGATTCTAGCCGCCATCTTGGGCTGAAAATCCATATAACTCAAAAATGAATCGACCGATTTCAATTTTTGTTTGCGTCAAACGATCCGCTATTTAGTTGGTGTTAATGTCTCGCAAAAACACCGCCTTCTTCCGCTTCGTTTTTGAGCTATTCACGAAAAACATGTGGGGGTGGGGACAAAAGTGCCCCCCCCCGATCGATTCCACTGCGCGTGTTAAAGGTTCCAGGGCTTGGGCCTAAACAAATATTCGAAGTTGGTATAGCTGATTCCAAGCTGGTGTCGCTGGTTCCAAAGTTGAAATCGCAGACACCCTCAGTTTACTAATTCCAACTCCTACAAGTTGGTATGGCCCATACCATACTTGCCATACTGCATTCTCCATCCTTGTGACGTGCCTTTTTATCCGTTTTGTTTGGCCCTTTCAAACGCTTGGGAAGGGGGCCCTTTCAACGCTCGGAAGAGGGCCTTTTCGAGGCGCCACCCCCCCCCCACTTCTGGACGAAATCCTGGCTATGTCCCTGTGTGGACTCTGGTTAATTAAAGAGCCATACTACTGCAACTTAGCAGTAATGCCAATGTAAAGGTCGCTCAGCTTTTTTAGAAGCGGAAAGTACGCTAACTTAATCATTAAGTCACTTCTCTATAGGCAGTGGCGCCGCCACAACATTTTGAATGTGGGGGAGGGGGTGGGGGCAGCCATGGGTTTGGGGCCAACCCCATTGGGCTATGGTTAATATCCTGCGAATCTGGGGGGGGGGGAGGGGGGGGGGGGGGGGCGGATTCGGCCGGAGCGATCTTGGGTGGTGGTGGTGGGTGGGGGGGGCACCCCCAGACCCCCCCGCTGGCGACGCCCCCGTATCTAGGTACCACTGACACAGCAAGTACCGGGAGTATCCCGAGGCAAGTTGGCAGTGGTGCACGCTGGGGGTTCAAAAGAGTCAGCTGCCCCCCCCCGAAATTGCTGAGGGGCACGCATCAAAAGGACCCATATTCTGGACCATACCTGGCAGGGGCCCGGTGCTGGCAAAGGCGTGATATGGGGCCCGGTCAGGATGAGACCCGGTCC
>JAXIVJ010004667.1:0-7500 GCA_036785665.1 Chirona hameri | reverse complement strand
ACTGCCCACGTGCACACCCCTATTATGTATCTCAGGAACGGCTGAGCCGATTGTTTTCAAATTTGGTGAACGGTTAGGGACCTCTTATCCGCCAGTTTCCCACAAGTCAGGGGTGGGTGGCTCTGCACTGCCCACGTGCACACCCATATTCTATATCTCAGGAACGGCTGAGCCGATTGTTTTTCAATTTGGTGAGCGGTTAGGGACCTCTTATCCGCCAGTTTCCCACAAGTCAGGGGTGGGTGGCTCTGCACTGCCCACGTGCACACCCCTATTATGTATCTCAGGAACGGCTGAGCCGATTGTGTTCAAATTTGGTGTGTGGTTAGAGACCTCTCAGCCGCCGCCTTTCCACAAGTCGGGGGTTGGGTGGCTTTGCACGTGCGCACGTAAACACCCCTATTCTATATATCTGCAACGGCTGAGCCGATTGTGTTCAAATTTGGTGTGTGGTTAGGGACCTCTCAGCTCCCACTTTCCCACAAGTCAAAGGTGGGCGCCTCTGCACGTGCGCACGTGCGCACCTTTTTTGTATCTCAGAAACTACTTGCCCGATCGAGTTGAATTTGCCCATACATTTCCTTCGCGCTTGCTCGTTCATCGCCAACTACGGCGCCTTACTGGTTTGTTACAGTTAGGTACACATGTATACAATTATTATTATAATATGTACTATTGAGCGCTGACTACCACCGGCCTTCGTGATTTACTATCCGAGGCTAATGTATATGAAAAACTACTTTCAATTCAATATTTGTCATCATACCGAGATGTGCAACCAGGAAAAGTGGTTACCTGACTTTTGGCTCCAATCACGGTCTAGTTCCAAAATGCAAATTTAGTTTTCCACGACCTAAAATTAAATTGTCACGCCGCTTCGCAGCATCACATCGGTGGACATCGTCATAACGAAGCCATCGTTAACGCCTTCGGTGCGTCGTAACGCTGAATTTAAGGAATAACATTTTTACCTTCTTATCCTCTACAAGGCCCACCGCCTATATTTCTGGATTTTATCAGGCAAACACGTAAAAAAACTCGCCCTGCTTGGCACGCTAAATAATAAGTACCTACTATAATACGAAAATCTGCATTTAAAATGCAGCAAAGGCTTAAATACATGCAGACAAAAAGGGGTTATTTTTCCCATTTCAGCCGACCCCCACTAAAAAATTATCGGCGACGCCCCTGCGACTTGGTATGAGATAAACGTTATTCATACTTATATGTGTATATGCTCCGGAATATCGCGTTTTTTTTTCTCGGAAAAAGGCGAATTTCGTAAGCTCAAATACCAAAATAAGGCGACCGGCCCAAATCCGCGGAAGGAAAAAATGGGTGTACTGTTTGCCACAAAAAGATGCCCCCCACGGAGGGGGGGGGGGGGGGGCATCCCCACGGAGACAGCTCTTGAAAAATGCAATCGACATAGATGTCCTCAGATTTGATCTCAGGTCAATTGTGAAGGCTCCAGAGGTCATCAAATGTCAAAAAGGTGATTTTGTTTTGCAAAACTGTTTTTCGCAAATAACTTTTTACCTAACACAGATAAAGCAATTGTTTTACGCCATCGTGTTAGTCTCGTCAAAGCACTTCGAATCATATTAATGGTGATCGGGTTAGGTCAACGGAGAAATTTGACCTCAGGTCAAGGTCAAGTGGTGACACAAGATTAGGCTCAATGTTGCATATTGGGAGACGTGTCTCGGTGAGACAAACACATTGATGTCATTTTCCCTTTTATATCTGCATTATGTCGATAGTTATTGACAAAAGAGTGCTGGCGGTCTCGAAATTGACCTGACCTTAGGTCCCCGATATAAGAAATCCGAGATATACAAATGGTTGGTATTTATGAGCTTATGAAATCCTGCAAGATTGAAACCGATCAGCTGAAAACTGTGGCTGTGGTATTACTGCAAACGTTTTGGAGTGGAGGTCATCACGTGACCTGATCTGGTGACCTGACCTGAAATGACCCCCGAGGTCAATAATTGTGCATAATGTGAGAAGTTCATTGCTAAACAGGTGTGCAAAAAACGGCGGCTCTGCGCGCCACCATTTTTGCGCTATCCTTGAAAAACCGGAGGGGGGGTGGGGGATTTCGCCCCCCCCCCCCCCCTCCAAGGCGCGTGTTAGACATAAAGACATAAAAGAAAAGTGCAACAAAGAGCCTCTTGGGCCCATCCGAGGTTGCACCCCACCCCACCCCCACCCCCCCCCCCCTCCACCAGTCTCGCCCCTTCAAATCACCTTACTCTACCTGCATAAAAGAAGGCTAATCCCACGAGTATTTATGAACTAATCCCTTCTCTGTAAAGTATTTATCTAATCTAATTTTGAAGGAAGCAAGTGTCACTGCATCAGCGACATCCCCTGGTAGCATATTCCAATGTCCTACAACCCTTCTACTGAAAAATGACTGTCGTAGCCTAGTCCTACTTTGTTTCATAATGAGTTTATGCTGATGACCTCTACCTCGATTTTCCCTATTGAACTCAAACATACCCTTTAAATATCCAGAATGCTGACTATTTACAAATTTGAAGACTTCAATTAGATCTCCTCTTAGCCTTCTATATCTAAGTGAAAACATACCCAATTTCTTTAATCTATCTTCATAAGGTAAACTACCAAGACAATTAACCATTTTTGTTGCCCTTTTTTGAACTCTTTCTAACAACCAGCAATCTTTCTCATATGTTGGAGACCAGGCTTGTACACAATACCCCAAATGTGGTCTAACGTATGCACAATACAGTTTTGTTATTACCTTTTCACTCTTGTAGGAAACATTTCTGTTAATGGCCCCTAGCATTCTAAGTGCCTTTTTCCTAGCTTCTACAACCTGGTCTGACGCTGATAGTCTATTGCTTACCACGACACCTAAATCTCTTTCCTTTTCAATCTGCTCCATTTTCTGCCCACCCATTTCATACCTATGTTTACTGCTAACCCGTCCAGCGTGCATAATCTTACATTTACTCAAATTGAATTTCATCTGCCATGCTTCAGACCACTCAACTAGCTTGTCCAGATCTGATTGAAAAACATCCTGATCATGTTTTCCTCTAATAATCCTGACAACTTTTAGATCGTCTGCAAATTTCAAGACTTTGCTGTCTATACTGTTCTCAATTGCATTCACAAATACTATAAAAAGCAATGGGCCCAGGACTGAGCCCATTGTGTTAATGTTCATTGCGGCTGGAATTGGTGTGGGGGGGGGGGCAACTTGTCCCTCCTGCCCCTTTCCCGCCTCCGCCATCAATGGACATCACCCAATTACCGAACCTCTCACACAAATCTTAAAAACAAAGGATCACGAATCATGATGACAAAAGCGGATCCAGGATTCGTTCGACCAAGGCTGTGTGTTCTGCCCCAGCTCATTTGTATTGTATTTATTTATATTTTTGTCAATGCCCCGTCCCCCGTACACTTCTGACGCCTGACGCCGCATGGTTAATGTAACCCTCTACGCCCGGGGCCCGGGGCAGGGGGCATTTTCCCTTCAATTTTAGCAAAATGGGCCTTTGCCACCCCCTCCCCCCGGATGCCAGATGGGCAGCTTTCTGAGGCATCAGGCATCTGAGCCGATGATGGTCCTTTTCTGGTCTAAAGATGGGTCCTTTCAAGACCTCTGATTGGCCTTTTCCAGACCTGAGATGGTCCCTTTCCGGCCTAAATTGGACTATTCCCAGACTCAAGACAAGGATAGGTTTTTTTACGACTTTGTTGGACCCTTTCCAGATCTGAGATGTGCCTATTCCGGTCTGCATGTGAGCTATCATTGTTCATGCCATATCTGAGTCCAAGGGTAAGATGAGCCCTAACCAGTTCTGGGGCCTTTCTTGGCCGAATTTACCGAAACGGTTCTTCTACAGCTCAAAGATTGGCCCTTCCCAGTCCTCTCCAGACCTAAAAATTCCCCATTCAGGGCCAAATTATACGGGCCTTCTCTGGACCTGAGATGGGCCCTTACCTGGCCTAAGAGCAGACATGGGTCTTTTCCGGAACTGAGATGCTCACTTTCAAAGCCTAAAATGGACCCTCTCCAGGCCTGAATCGGTCCCTTTCTGCGTTTACGATGGGCCCTTTCAAAATCTGAGATTGGCCCATTCTGAGCTTAAGACGGGCCCATTCACAGTATAAGATGGGCCATTTCCAGACCTTCTAAACTGTTCGTGAATCAACATTTCACAGCACCCCGTCCTTACCCGAAGTCCATATTTCCCCAGTTCTTCTTGGCCAGGCCGTCGTCGATTGCGAAGCTAAGGAACTCTTTCTGGACGGTATTGACTAGTTTCGGCCGGAGGAACACCTTGGCCGTGCTGCTGGCCGGCTGCCGAGCCGCCGTTGCCCGCGGTCCGCTCCCCGCCGCCACCAGCGTCACAAACAGCAGCAGCCGCATCACCGCCGAGTGAGCCGGTACCGCCCGTAGCACCGCCGAGTCAGCCGGTACCACCCGTAGCACCGCCGAGTCAGCCTGTACCGCCCGTAGCACCGCCGAGTGAGTCGGTGCCGCCCTTAGCACCGCCGAGTGAGCCGGTACCGCCCGTAGCACCGCCGAGTGAGTCGGTGCCGCCCTTAGCACCGCCGAGTCAGCCGGTACCGCCCGTAGCACCGCCGAGTGAGTCGGTGCCGCCCTTAGCACCGCCGAGTCAGCCGGTACCGCCCGTAGCACCGCCGAGTGAGTCGGTGCCACCCTTAGCACCGCCGAGTGAGCCGGTACCGCCCGTAGCACCGCCGAGTGAGTCGGTGCCGCCCTTAGCACCGCCGAGTCAGCCGGTACCACCCGTAGCACCGCCGAGTGAGTCGGTGCCGCCCTTAGCACCGCCGAGTCAGCCGGTACCGCCCGTAGCACCGCCGAGTGAGTCGGTGCCACCCTTAGCACCGCCGAGTGAGTCGGTGCCGCCCTTAGCACCGCCGAGTCAGCCGGTACCACCCGTAGCACCGCAGAGTCAGCCGGTACCACCCGTAGCACCGCCGAGTGAGCCGGTACCGCCCGTAGCACCGCCGAGTGAGTCGGTGCCACCCTTAGCACCGCCGAGTGAGTCGGTGCCACGCTATCACGCCGACAACGGTCTCAGGCTCCCTCGCCGCACTGCGCTGGCGACGCCGTATGTATGCACGTGTGTGTGGTGCGCAGCACTCGGGCGGACTGGCCGGCCGGAGGCAGCCCGGACGATGTTTGGGAGGCAATAAACAAACAACACGGCCCGGCCGGCAGGGCGGGACTCGGGAGCGGCCGGGGCGGGAGAGGCAGGGGCGGGAGCGGCAGAGGCGGGAGAGGAAGGGGACCGGAGCGGCAGAGGCGGGAGTTACAGGGGACCGGAGCGGCAGGGGCGTGAGAGGCAGAGGCGGGAGATGCAGGGGACCGGAGCGGCAGGGGACCGGAGCAGCAGAGGCGGGAGATGCAGGGGACCGCAGCGGCAGAGGCGGGAGATGCAGGGGACCGGAGCGGCAGGGGCGTGAGAGGCAGAGGCGGGAGATGCAAGGGACCGGAGCGGCAGAGGCGGGAGATGCAGGGGACCGGAGCGGCAGGGGACCGGAGCGGCAGAGGCGGGAGATGCAGGGGACCGCAGCGGCAGAGGCGGGAGATGCAGGGGACCGGAGCGGCAGAGGCGGGAGCGGCAGGGGACCGGAGCGGCAGAGGTGGGAGATGCAGGGGACCGGAGCGGCAGAGGCGAGAGATGCAGGGGACCGGAGCGGCAGAGGCGGGAGATGCAGGGGACCGGAGCAACAGAGGCGGGAGATGCAGGGGACCGGAGCGGCAGAGGCGGGAGATGCAGGGGACCGGAGCGGCAGAGGCGGGAGATGCAGGGGACCGGAGCGGCAGGGGACCGGAGCGGCAGAGGCGGGAGATGCAGGGGACCGGAGCGGCAGAGGCGGGAGATGCAGGGGACCGGAGCGGCAGAGGCGGGAGATGCAGGGGACCGGAGCGGCAGGGGACCGGAGCGGCAGAGGCGGGAGATGCAGGGGACCGGAGCGGCAGAGGCGGGAGATGCAGGGGACCGGAGCGGCAGAGGCGGGAGATGCAGGGGACCGGAGCGGCAGAGGCGGGAGATGCAGGGGACCGGAGCGGCAGAGGCGGGAGAGGAAGGGGACCGGAGCGGCAGAGGCGGGAGTTACAGGGGACCGGAGCGGCAGAGGACCGGAGCGGCAGAGGCGGGAGATGCAGGGGACCGGAGCGGCAGAGGCGGGAGATGCAGGGGACCGGAGCGGCAGAGGCGGGAGATGCAGGGGACCAGAGCGGCAGGGGACCGGAGCGGCAGAGGCGGGAGATGCAGGGGACCGGAGCGGCAGAGGCGGGAGATGCAGGGGACCGGAGCGGCAGAGGCGGGAGATGCAGGGGACCGGAGCGGCAGGGGACCGGAGCGGCAGAGGCGGGAGATGCAGGGGACCGGAGCGGCAGAGGCGGGAGATGCAGGGGACCAGAGCGGCAGAGGCGGGAGAGGAAGGGGACCGGAGCGGCAGAGGCGGGAGTTACAGGGGACCGGAGCGGCAGAGGACCGGAGCGGCAGAGGCGGGAGATGCAGGGGACCGGAGCGGCAGAGGCGGGAGATGCAGGGGACCGGAGCGGCAGGGGACCGGAGCGGCAGAGGCGGGAGATGCAGGGGACCGGAGCGGCAGAGGCGGGAGATGCAGGAGACCGGAGCGGCAGAGGCGGGAGATGCAGGGGACCGGAGCGGCAGAGGCGGGAGATGCAGGGGACAGGAGCGGCAGAGGCGGGAGATACAGGGGACCGGAGCGGCAGAGGCGGGAGATGCAGGGGACCGGAGCGGCAGAGGCGGGAGATGCAGGGGACCGGAGCGGCAGAGGCGCGAGATGCAGGGAAACGGAGCGGCAGAGGCGGGAGATGCAGGGGACCGGAGCGGCAGAGGCGGGAGATGCAGGGGACCGGAGCGGCAGGGGACCGGAGCGGCAGAGGCGGGAGATGCAGGGGACCGGAGCGGCAGAGGCGGGAGATGCAGGGGACCGGTGCGGTAGAGGCGGGAGATGCAGGGGACCGGAGCGGCAGAGGCGGGAGATGCAGGGGACCGGAGCGGCAGAGGCGGGAGATGCAGGGGACCGGAGCGGCAGAGGCGGGAGATGCAGGGGACCGGAGCGGCAGGGGACCGGAGCGGCAGAGGCGGGAGATGCAGGGGACCGGAGCGGCAGAGGCGGAAGATGCAGGGGACCGGAACGGCAGGGGACCGGAGCGGCAGAGGCGGGAGATGCAGGGGCCCGGAGCGGCAAAGGCGGGAGATGCAGGGGACCGGAGCGGCAGGGGACCGGAGCGGCAGAGGCGGGAGATGCAGGGGACCGGAGCGGCAGAGGCGGGAGATGCAGGGGACCGGACCGGCAGAGGCGGGAGATGCAGGGGACCGGAGCGGCAGGGGACCGGAGCGGCAGAGGCGGGAGATGCAGGGGACCGGAGCGGCAGAGGCGGGAGATGCAGGGGACCGGAGCGGCAGAGGCGGGAGATGCAGGGGACCGGAGCGGCAGAGGCGGGAG